>SNQJ01S0025504.1:33098-47990 GCA_010110895.2 Picea sitchensis
GTTGAGGACACTGATTGTTTTCAAGGTGAAGATTTGATGATGTACGAGAGATATCAACAATAGAGCTAAGCAAATTATGAAGAAAAGTGTAACTCAAAATGATAATGAGACGATGCATTGACAACATGCTACCTAATGTAACGGCGATGCATTGGCATGGACATCTATTGTCAACAACCATCTAAAGAATCGGCTTTCTATTCTACCTTAATTGTTCAGGACCATTTATTATCCAAAGCATGTTTACCAGGAATAGTATGATGATCTGATGAGATCTGTAATGATTTCGAATGGCAGCGCCATTCTTCTACAAGGGATATCCATAAGGCCGCTCAAGATAATCCAAAGAGAGTGCGGGTTAGTTATGAAGAGATTCATTTGTAAGTGGCCAGCGTATGCCATATATCAGTTATCATCTAAAATAATTAGAGTTGGTATGGTGATGAACATATTATTGTGACATTTTCTGTGATGTCTGGGCAGAAAAAAATCTAAAGGCACTTCATTCTAATTAATTATTAATACTTTCGATGATGGCATGGGCAGGTGAAAGGATCACTTGAAAACAGTGAATCGTTCACACTAAAGTGAGTGCTTCCAACTTATCTGGGCCTGCGAGAAGGCAGTGGCGCATGGGTTGTCTCCTGCAATGTGGCAATTCTTCCCACCATTATTTCTCCTATAAATCAAACTTTTAATAAACGCAGGTGGGAAATTGAAACGCGGAGGGAATCCACGCGGCCATAAGCATCGGGGGGAGGTGGGAAGTTGAAACGCTGAGGGGAGGCTCAATCCACGCGGCCATAAGCATCCGCCCTGGTAAAAAAAATGACCGCTCATTCAATATCACTGTTAATTGAAACGCTCACGTGCCATATTCATCCGTCTAGTAATAATAATTTCTGTTGTTATTTCTTAATCACTAAATAATTTCTGTTGTTATTTTAAAATCTTATTCATTGATTAGAGAGGACGACGAAGAATATGCCAGCATCTTCAATTCTCAACCTTAAGATTGAAATTTATGATTAAAAGGTTGATTAATCCACCAATTCCAATAGAAAGACGCCTATCGACTTAATAATTGGAATTTATTTCGATATTTCTATTTATCTACCGTTGTTAATTGGTTTGCTTTTGAGGGGCGATAGTGAGTCCAGGACTGTGAGTTCTAGGTGCACCTCTCAGCCAGTATGCATTTAACCATTCAATATTGCAACCCTTTGTCCATTGCAATTCAAATTTAATTCATGAGAAAGCATTGGAAGGCATCTGTGTCAAACATAATTCATGAGAAAGCATTGGATGGCATCTGTGTCAAACATTCATCAGCAAGTATTGGAAAACATCTGTGTCAGACATTATATTGCATTAAATCATGACCCTGCTGGCTTATATTGCATTTGATTTCGAACATCATATTTGATTAAATCCAATATAATTCTTAAACATAAATTGTTTAGATTCATAATCCAATATAATTCTTAAACATAAATTGTTTAAACTTAACTAAGTGATTCACACAAATATAGATATATAGAACGATTTAGAAATAAAAGATTTAGAAACCTCCAAGAATAGGAGAGAGATCGAGTTCTTTCAAAGTCCTTCAATGGCGTGCACTTTCCACATTGTAGCAGAGCAGAGCACGAGGAAGCTAATGACTACAATTGACTCATAACTAAATCTCAATATGCGGTGATATAAAAATATTCTATTACTTTCTTACAGACTATCGTCTGGTCCTTCTATAATTGGTGAGCAGCATCTTCACCCGCGGTAGAAACGATCTGTTTGTTAATGGTGGAGCTGGAAGCCACGTCCATTTCTACATGGGCCAAGATCCATGGATGATCTACATCACGTTTAAACAGTAATTTAGTACTCCGCCCATCATAAATAAAGTTTGGAGATCAAGAAAAGTCAAGAAAATAATAACTTACTCAAGATTTTATCGCAAGAAAATCGCCTCGTGCTGTCCTTCTGCAACATTCCAAGAACGAGTTCCTTTGCGGAATCGGATATGAACCGGCCACTCAGATTTGGCTCTGTATTTTGTATTTGTTCATACATGACCATGGCATCCTCCTCTGCATAAAAAGGTGTCCTCCCAAAGAGAAGAACATATAACACCACTCCTGCGCTCCATATATCAACCTCATACGAGTACCCATTTCCACTCAACATCTCTGGAGCAGAATATCTCAATGTCCCCACGTTATCGTTGCTTACATTTTGAGAACCTGTAAAAATAAATAATCCATCAATATGCTACGAGGGACTGCAACATTTACAAATAAATCCTCAAGAATGTTTCTGCAACCTACCATTGCGTATGGACATATCAAAATTTCCAAGTTTGAAAACCCATGAAGAGGGGTTTACATTGTTTGCAGTGTTTGATATAAAAATACTGGACGGTTTTACGTCTCTGTGAATGATTTTCCAAAAGTGGCAATATTGAAGGGATTGGACAAGAGAGTGGATTATTCTGGCCACTAGTCTCTCAGAAAGGATTTCATGGTGATAAGCGTCGATAAAATGCTGGAGATCTCCTCCATCACATAGATCTGAAATCATATAAAAATTCTCCGACCAGCCGGATTTCCCCACTCGTTCCTGCGGGAAATAGGCTATAGACCTCAAGATTCCTGGGTGTCCGCCGGGTGAACAATGCTGCAACATGTACAATGAATCCATCTCACGCATTGCATTACCCGTAGCGAGCATCTTTTTACACGCGATTTCGTCCCCTGTTTTCCTGTCAGTGCACTTGTACACCACTCCCAGCCGTCCTTGACCAATCACCTCCCCAAACTCATAAAGCTTCTCCACAGGAAATTCGTCACCGTCTTCATCGTCATCCGGTCTGCTCAGACAACGGCACAAACAATTTATCGCACGCAGCATGGTTTCAATGTCCCTGAAACGATTGAGAGTAAAAATTGAACACCACGGTTCGTTGAAAAAACAGTTCTAAAGAGCAGATCAGAGAAATTTTCTCGAATTTAATCTCGAACTCACGAGTGGATAAAGAGAGTCAGGCAATATCAATGACTTATGATATATGTAGCTATTCAGCTGGGCCTGGAACTCAAAATTTGAGAGCGGAATTGGGATGGGATTGCGAGGAAACAGCGGTATCCAGTTATATCATCTCTTACGATTACCGTTTTCAAACCGTCCTTATAAAACCACTACTACCATGATCAAACCGTCCTTATAAAACTAGTATTTGAGGAATGATTGTTTTTAATCAAGACACCCAACAATTATTTTAAAACCTTAGCCCACAGGTTACGTATACTCAATACCATACGATAGCAACAAGATTGGGTGTTCGAAGATAAATTCAATAGATCTTATTTAACGTGCTTATAAATTAATTGTAATTTAATTTAATTTGAAATATGAATATAAAAAAATGCAGTTTAATCATTATTAATATATTTATACTTATAATATTTTTATTTATAATATTATAATATTTTTGTTTATATGTAAATTTGGTATTTTTTTTTGAACTTTATTAACATGTATAATTTTTTTTTTGTTTAAAAACTTCATAAAGAACAATTTTTTGCAACTTTCAAACTAGTTTTGTAACTTTAAACTAGTTACAAAGAAAGTTTTTGCAACTTTCAAATTAGTTTTATAACTTTAAACCAGTTAAATGAAAGAATTGAAATTAGAAAATAGAATAAAAATCATCTCTTCCAATTAATTAAATTAAATTAAATTAGTATTTTTAATATATATAAAATTGATCCCCGAGGTGTAGGAAAGTGGGTGACGGAGTGTGTTGTTAAGCCACTCCGTGATGTTAAAGTCATCGGTTCGAAACCTGCCGGTACAAAAAATCCAACCATGTTAAGGGTTGGTGTGGCTCAGGCCACAAAAAATATATATATATAAAATTGATATAAATTTTTTTTAACTTTTAATAAAATATTTTAATTAAAATTAATATTGAAAATATTTTATTAACTAGTCACATTATTATTATTTTTTTTTAATATACTTTTTATTTTCTTTCATAGCTAACAATAAACATTGAGTTGCAGAAAACCCCTTTTAAAACACTACTTCTTACTTTCTTTCATAGTGAACAGTAAACACTGGATTGTAGAAAACCACTTTTAGTATAACAAGCAAATCCTAAGTAATGGTGCTCATTGGGAGCTCCAATTTCCATATTATCAGTGTTTTCCTCATTTACATAGTACATAAGCTATTAACATTGAAACATTGGATTGTAGAAAACCACTTTTAGTATAACAAGCAAATCCTAAGTAATGGTGCTCATTGGGAGCTCCTATTTCCATATAGTTCAGTGTTTTCCTCATTTACTTAGTAAATAAGCTATTGACATTGATGATGTCCAAAAAGGTCGTCTTACTTTTAGTTGTAACAAGTAATGAAAATCTATAGGAATGACAAGGAGTCTTTAAATTAACACCCTCATTTAAGGAGTCTTTAAATTAACACCTTCATTTGATTATATGGAGATTTAAATCTTATTGCTATTAGAAGAGATGGATCATATACACGTTAAAGTATTGTTTTAGTTTTACTCCTAAAGGCTTAGGAGGTACAACATTTTTTTTAGCCTTTATTAAGGTATTGTTTTAGTTTTACTTTTAGTTTAGGAGGTACAATTTTCTTTATCCTTTCAAAAGGGGATTTGTAAACCACATGGAATCATTAATATGGATTTTAGGACATTATTTTATTTATTTATCTATGTGTTGATAAATCTTTTATTCTTTATTGTAGATAGTGATCAAGGATAATTTTAAGGATAAGAATTTATATTAAAATGAAGAAATATGGGCTAATATCACTAGTCCTTAATATGCAAAATGTAAAATGTTTGGTGATAGTTTTGTAAAAATATTCAAAATTCTAAGGATTTTATATAGTTTCTATAAAATTTTGGCCATTTTTAAGATAAAATAATTTTATTCTATGGAATTTGGGAGAATTGTTTTGGAATTTGGGAGAATTGTTTTTAGATAAAAATGGAAATTGGTGAATCTTTTTTTTGGAAAGCCTTGGAAAATTAGCCCATTGGGGAAATTTAGCCCCTAAAATAATCTATGATAGGGATTTTGGCATTGAGTGATTTGGGAAAAAAGGACTTACAATGTTTATGAACGAATGAAATCCTCCTTAGGTTTTATCATCAATGATATGGATTTTGGCATTGGGTGATTTGGAATAAAGAGAATTACAATGTTTATGAATGAACAAAATCCTCCTTATGTTTGTTTTTTACAATATGCTCACACTTTACCTTCATGAGAGATTCTTTTAGCTTATTTTGTAGTAAAATATTTGTTTAAAATCTCTATTTCCATTTGGAATGTTCGTTGTTTTCTTTTGATCTCCTTATTATTTTTTTCTGCAAGTTTGCCACATTAGGAAACTCATCTCAGGTTGATTCAGACATAAAGAAATAAATTTTCTTCGAATGATGCCCATCCATCATTTTGGTTTCTTCTACAAATGGTTTTGAAGGTGACTCAGGTGAGTGTTGAGTCTCTATAGGATATGCATTTCTTCATTTGAACCAAGTTATTTATACATGTTCTTAGTGATAAGAAGGAATGATTTACGTCGGCTCCTTCCACGGGTATGACTATTCGAATACTTTTTATCTTTTCACTTTTTTCTTACTATTTTTTCTGTTTAATTTTACTTAAAATTCGGTGAGAAAGTATTGGATGTGAAGATTTGAGTAGCTAAGTCTGTATAATTTGAGTGCCCCATGGTTTTTTCAATACGTTGAATCCATTTATGCATTTAAAAATTCAATTTAAGAAACAAAATCTCACAATTTCATCCAGATTTATGTTCTCGGATTCCAGTGAAAAAAAGGAAAAATGTAAAACACTTAAACAATTCCTTAGTTTATCGCGGTTTAGTTTATGCTATGGAACTTTTTCAATCTATACAATCTTCTCAATCTAGATTAGTGAAACTCAAAAAATTATAATAGTTGCAAAATCGGTGCCATCTTCTCTCCTAATGAATGAAATTGATTGTTTTATGTTGCCTTAGTAAAATATTTTTTCCTCTCACAAAAATTTTGATTTTGCAAAAAGTGTTCCGCACTTTCCATATTCTTTGAATACAAAAGTTCTTCTTATAACATCATTTCCATTTTAGGGATGAGTAATACTGTGCATTATTATTCCACTTGGATTTTCTGATGTACATTGTACAATGTTGTGCATTAGCATTCCAATTTGAATTTTGTCATGGATAATATTTTTCCTTCTTATTATTTTTTCAACTTTGATATTAGAATGTTAATAATCATTCATTCTTTAAAATGTTAGCAGGTTGCATGTACAGACTATCATTAGGGTGTTGTGTATGTTTTTGTTTCAACAAGATACCTAATGAAAAACATTGTTCCTTGGGAAAATTACTATGTAAGTTTTTGTTTCAACAAGATACCTGTAACATCCCCGACCATCATCCCCACGACCAAGAAATGCCACAAGCCTGGGCAATGCCACTATTCAGCTCTTACTTAGCTATGATACCAAATTGTAGCATCCCAACCCTCCACAGAGACCGGACAATGCCACTACTGTGGAATATTCACATATAAATACAATATTCATTAAATCAAATTAACACATTTTAACATAGATTTATTGTTACCATTCATATTTAAATAGAATTAACAATAATTCATACATGCAACAGAACATATGATAACATTCCAACATTATGCATAACATAAAATTAGGCCGATAAATTATACTTATCTTTCAACTAGAATAACACCAACTGTGTCGAGACCTTCCACGCACCTCCCATCCATAAAGCATGCTGCTCATCACACTTAGAAGTGGGTCACCCTCGAGCTAGGACTAAGCTCCACCTAGGGAAAGGATATCCTAGACTAGGTTGAGGTCACATGAAACTGTACAAAGAAACCAGAAGGATTCTCTCTAGGAGCCTTCTTACGCCCACTACTCACTGACTCTCATTCCCCACATGCATGTTCCACCTGAGACTATACACCTTCACAAGCACAGTCCATCGATGCTTCACCTCCCTCTCTGGGTCTTGGCAAAAGGCCGGATCGGGAATTCTCAGAGCTTCATAGCTGGTGTTGGAATCTCTCTAGGAGAAAACCACTTCCCAGCAGACTCTCTCATCTGGAGAGAGCTTCTCACAGGCCTGACAACGTGCTTCTTCTACCACCGGCCTGACAACGTGCTTCTTCTACCACCGGCCTGACAAGACGCTTCTTCAGCACACTCCTCGACTCACCTCCAGATAGGTGACGACAACAACAACAATTCATCACTTATTCACATAGGGATGACAATAGCAACCCAAAATTGGGTATGGATGTCAAAAAACGACAATCGTCCACACTAAGACACAATAGGTCTCAGTAAGAAATGACTGACGGTAGCAATCCACCCTCAGTAGAGGAAATGTGTTTTTTCAAATACCAACCATTATGACACACACACGACACAGACATATACTGGATCCTCAGGCTTCATGGAAGACGCGACTTTGTCCGTTGGTTTTCCCACGGGTTCTCGCTGGGTTCGTGACCAGGAAACAACGCAGAGGTTGATTGCAGAGGAAAAATGGGTTTAGACTTTGGATGGACGAATGACCAATGAACTCCCATGGAGGTTGGAAGAATCACCACAAACACAGTTGACTCATCAGTTTTAACTGCATGTGCCCAAGTTGACACTTTTCTTCCTGGAGATGCATGTGTTTCCTTTTTCACACGTTCCCTTTACAAGAACTTAGGACAACGCTCAACATGTTCACCTTAGCCTTCAGGAAATAATAATAAATTATTATCCCCTTTAGAGGTAATCCCCCTAGCTTAGCCCTTAGGTCCACACACTTAGCCTCCTCTCTTACCCAACCTTGTGGAAGCTTAGTCCCCCATCATTCTTTCTTCGTGGTTGGTCTACACACAACGATGTTTATATTTTATTAATGATCTACATAATTACATATACAAAATCAGGCTCCTTGCCTTTTACACTTAGGATTTCTAGCCTAATAAACGTATAATCCCACCATCTTATATACACTTGTCTCACCAACCTATAAACATGATTACAATTCATAATAAAACTGGGGCACTACTGAGGGATATTACAATCCCCTGCCCTTATTTTTGCACTATTCTCGGTGTAACTCTTTACACATCATCAACAAGATTTCCAAAACCTTCAAAAAAATGTGGGTATTATGCCCACACATCATCCTCATGCTCTCATGTCACGTCCTCAAGACCGTACTAGGTCCACTGGACCTTTACAATACCTATGGTTCGATTCCAGAGCTGCTTTCTTTTTTGGACCAATATGCGCACCGGATGCACTTGCAAGATGCCTTCTTGCTCCACCTGAATCATTTTCCAATCGATTACATGATTAGCATCAAGTATATATTTGTTAAGAAATGAAATATGAAACACATTATGTACAGTCATGGATGCAGGTAATGAAAGAATATATGCAATGCATATATATGTATATACATGTAATTATAATAACATTATAACCTGTATACAAGATACACAACATACAATAAATAGAGAATTGTACTTATCTTTTGATTTTAGAAGCCCTTCCACCCCTCAATAGGGTTATGACTCCATTGGGGCAATGGATTACCAAGATAGCCACGATCCACAATCCATATCCACATGGTTGAGGCCAACGTACTAAACCTTGGTAACACTCCAACCATTCAAACCTCAGCAACACTCCAACCAACAATATCTCATTCCCCACATGCATGTCCCACCCTAGGAGTGTACACCTTCACTGTCACAGAGTCCATCGGTTGCTACATCTCCCTTTCCTTGGGCTTCAACAATAGCTCGGCTTAGAAAGTTTTAGAGAACCGTGGCTCCCGGAGTTCCAACTATCATTAGAGATTTCCAATCAGCAGCTTCCCCGAGCTACTTTTTGTAGTCAACATTAAAAATTTAATCCACATCATCTCATCTACATCACCCACATGCAGTTATCATGAAAAAACATAAAATAATTCATTTAGGAACTCCAATTAGTTCGAAAGGGAATTCAACTTTTATCCCCAAAACATGAAATTATATTTCATAAATCATCTTAGTTGTTGCCAAATTAAGATTGCAACCTTCCTTGTGGTTTTCCACAAGCACCAAACTGTATACTATTTTCCTGCAAGGCTTCATCTCGCATACTCCCAACAATTGTCAATATTTCCTATACATCATAATTCAATTGCAATATCTACCGAACCATATGCAACGAACTTAGAATTGCCTACACCTAGCAATTCAATCACCATTAGAAAATAACTTTGCCAAATAGAATGACTCATCATTCTATGCATATGCATGTTCACAATTAATAACAGTGAGTTTATTATTTCAATTTTTTGAACATAAATTTTTATGTAGTCTCTATTCCTGTGACTACCTGGATTGCAACATTCCTATTGCAATGTTTAACAATTCCTGAAATGTTCTCAACTTCATGAGTTAGCAACATTTCATCCATTAGTATAATTATTTCCGTTCCAAAAACATATATACATGCACTCACAAAATGCATTCAACAAAGTGCATTTAAGTATACAATTCCATCATATATGAGTGCAACTTTGCCCCTTACTAGACATGAGTACAACTCTCAATGCTTATTTATTCAGTGCACCCTTGTATTGATTTACATAATTCTCTTTATCTCAGTCATGTATCTCACCATCCATAAGTTGGAATCCTGGCCAATGTGTTAACACATTCTCCACACACTTTCTATTGTCTTCCTAATTAATTGGATGCCTTCCTTTTCGACCCGAACACTACACCAAGAATATAATTTTGTGGTGCTCATTAGTGTTAGCAAAATGGTTGCAACCCAAGTTTTATTTAAAATTAGGAAGCTTTTAGTACCTGTGTGGTTCATAACCTTTCCATATCCATACCTTGCCATATCCAACCAGGTCCTCATCTCATACATGACTAGCTTACTGGAATTCATTCCTATAACGAGTTCTTATCTTTAATTCTTTGGCTATTACCCCATAACCAAATTAACATTACATTCTACTATGTCAGTGTGTGCATTCAGAAGCTAAAAATATTTGAATTAATACAGGCCTTTATCCTTTATCACATCCATTGGTATGCATTCTACAATATAACCCTGTGATTTTATAAAATAACTCTGGTTGAGGAAATTCTTAACAAAATTTTCTTTCAGCAATTATGCAAAAAGAGTAATACAAACTCATAACTACATGACTGCCATTAATAAATTTTATATTACCTAAAAGTTTGATAGAAGTAGAAGCTTTCATGCTTCTTTTATAAACTTATAACCAACACTTCAGCTCTCTGTTGCTTCACTCGTTATGCAACAATATCACCAACAACACTTGCCAACACACAAGCATTATTTCCAACACACAAGCATTCTTTCCTTTGGTTCACTTAACAAGTCGTAACATGCTTACTGCCATAGAAAATGAAACAACCTCTTTCTCCCTATAAAAATTTTCCTTCTTGAACCCTGAAGTCTACAATTCTTCCCGGGTTCCTGAATCTTCTTGTGCTCCCACTATGCATGACTATTTCTGCCCTGAGCACTTTTGATGCAGTGCCCCTATTTCAGCAGGGTTTGATGACCTCTCAGTCAAAGGATCTTTCAACTCTTTTGAGTTGAATTGACTCTTCAGGCTCGTGATTGAACCCCAAAACATTATACATAGGCCCCCTTTTCTCCTTTAGGCACAGGTTCTATGTAACCTACGATCTCTTCCTGTGCATTGGTGAAATTCCAAGTTCCAAGAGCTATCTCCTTTTGTATTAGCCCTTTCCTTCACAAGACCGTGGGATTTACCTCACATAAGTGTGTGATTGCGGGCACGGGAAAGAGTGTTTTTAGACCAACCCTCTTTTCGCCCCGCAATTCACCTCCAGTTGCCACGTATCCTTTTTCTAAAATCGTGGTTTAAATTGTGGCCCACACTCATATTTTTAACATCCAAGCAAGTTCTGGCCCCGCAATCCATCTCATCCGTCGATATTCAATCCCTTGGTGATGATCCGCTATCAACGAATTTTATCTATCCTCCTTCCACACGCGATCCCATATCTACACAATTTTTTAACACGTAGCTCGCTTCCAAATCAACAGCTACAACTGATTTCATCTCTCCGACCCTCAGGAGTTTCAACTCTCAAATGTCTTCTTTTCCCCATATGGAAATATTCCCAAGTGGAATATATAATGAATCATGTCCTCAAAAATCGGACAGTTCTGATGAACTCTGACCATCGGTAATTCTCACATCTTCGCGTACACAAATCTCCGATGTGAATTTTCCCCGAGTGATAGAACTTTTGCCACATGTCCTCTTCCAATTAGCGACCTTGATTCTCTTCAGAACTTTGGCTCTTTCTGACCAAGACCAGATCAATGGTTCTTTGACCTCATCCTTGATCAACGATTGATATCTTCTTCGGTACTTTGGCACTTTCATCCTCTGCTTTCCTCAAGAGTGCTCCATACCCAGAGTTCCATATCTGGCGCCACGCATCCACTTTCAAATCAATGACCAAGATTTACTTCGGTTGTTTCTCCTCCTCCTTGTACACAAACTTTCGAGGTTGTGTATATTACGACACCTATCCTCCTTGATGATGGATGGTCCCAAATCACCTCAGAACTTCAGGACATTGATAAGTCTGCTTCTCTTCCACACACTAGGGTTAAGTCTAGTACTCTTACATCTGGATCCAATGGTTGTTGGTCCTTCGTGCTTAGACCTAATGAATGGGATATGTTCCTCTCCTCTACGCTTCCTTTGTTCTGTTGGACGTTAATCTAACAGTCTAGGATCCTCCCTAGAATCGATCTGACGATTGTTGTCACTCCTCTTCATGAGCTTTTGACTTCTTCCACCTTGGAATATGTTTTCAATGTTCAAAGGCTTCAACCTTTGACCTTTCTCCTGCGAGTTTTCCTCTTAGATCTCGTCTTCTCTCTCGTAAGAATTATCTCTTATGAGATTTAGGACTTAGAATAAGTTTGTCTCCCACGCACTCCTTGCATTATCTCTTCTTAGATTTTTTATTTACTTTGTCTCCTAAGGGTCTCGGCCCTTATATTTCCTTTCAAAGGAAAAATTTGTTCCCTCCTGGCAACCTTCTTCTCACAGAACACCTTGTTGAGCATTTTCTACAGAGTGTTCAATAGCTCTATGAGTATCTTCCTCTGATACTCTTCTCCCTGAACTCGAAAAATAGTTCTCTCTATGCACACTTGCACTCACTCGATGCCCACTTGACAGAGCCCTACAAAGTTCTCAGTGAATCTTTCTCTCTCTGAACTCAACACAGAGTTCTTCCTGTGCACTCCTTGCAGTTTTGTTGATGAAGGTTCAACGATATCTCTCTTGATATTCTCTGAGGTTAACTTACCTCTATCAACACACTCCTTGCGGACAATTTTCACGTCTTGTACTCGAAAACTCAAAGAAGAGAAACATTTGAAAATTATTCAATACTTCACTAGCTTATGCATTCAAACCAATCTGATTTAAGAAAACGTTCAGATAAGGGGATCACCTAGGGATGGCATGATTCGTGATGAGGGGATCATGGTGCGCCCTATTGGATGGAGGCAAATGATAACTTGGTTGATGTCTGTGCTTCCCGTTGTGAGTGTGTTGATCGTTTTAAGTCCGTGGTTGGCACTCGGGTTGTAACACCTTCATGTTATGGGTCTTGAGTTCCATAGAGGTTCTAGTGATTGGTCATCGAGACCATTTTTTCAAGATTGTGGATGTTTTCCCTTAGCTTGTAGGTGCTTTCATGTTGTGTGAGGAGGGTAGTCGTCCTATATATTGATTTACACATGTTTCGCCTAGTTTCTCTTGCGTTTGTGCATGGGGTCGTAGTCATTTGTTGCTTGATATGCATACTTGTATTCATCACCAGGCCGTGTGGTTCAATCGTTTGTCATCGTGGACTTCATACTGAAGACAAATTTTTATTTTTTTTCACTTTCTGCTTCGCTTGTTGTCGTAACGATTGGGGTCGTTACATATGGTATCAAAGGGGGTTCAACAAATTACTTGGGAACACTATGGTTTTTGTTGTCATGATATTTGATTATAATGTTTCTAATTAAGTTGAATTATATTCGTGCAGGTAATCATGGTTAGAGGACGTCGCGGAGGTAGACGACGGGGTGCTAGGGGAGTAAGTGTGACACCTCTAGTAGAATCCATGCCTGAGGGGTCTAACCCCCAGGGAGATGAACAGGTGGTCGAGTAGGAGAAGATAGTAGTGGGTGATGTGTTTGGGATGATAAGGTATTTTGAGCAGATGTCTAAGGCACTGATTAGGCATTTGGATAGAGAGGAGACGAGGGTGTCGACACCCCCTGAGGGTCCATTGCACGCTCTAGTTGGTACTAGTAGCATTCACTGTTAACTCGAGAAGGTCAAATTTCTTGAGTTATTTGGTGCCCCAGACAGTGCAGGCGCTGAGGCATGGTTGGATAATATGGCGATGTGATTTGCACTTCACGACTATACCTCCAAAATGAAGGCCCTCATGGTGGTCTTTCAACTAAAGGGGAGCTCTCTTCTATGGTGGAAGTTGCTCTTGCGACAACTGAACATGGTTATCGAAGACATGTCTTGGGAACTCTTCGAGGAACAGTTCCCAGAGAGGTACCTATCATAGGAATTCATTGAGCATCAACTCAATGAGTTCAACACCTTACGACAGGGCAGTTGTACGGTGCCCAAGTACAAGGCCCATTTTATGGAGTTGCTTTTGTATGCTCTGCACATTAATATCAAGAAACTTAAGGTCAACAAATTCTTGTTTGGACTTAATGTTAGCATACATGCAAAGGTTAGGATTTTGATGCCTGAGACCTTGCATGATGTCAGCCAAAAGGCTCTCATAGTAGAGGAGGATATTGTCAGGGGGGGTTAGATCAACACTCCAGAGAGACCAACAAGGCAGATGTCATCTGGTGTGCAACAACATTAGACACCAGCTAGACAGACATCGAGATATTGTGGCTTCTAGAGAGGATCCACTTTCACTACACCTCGACGACCAGTGCCTCAAAAACGGACTCGTTATTGGGGACCACAACATCAACAAAAACAACAGTTTAGGCTTGTTCAACAAAATAGACCAGGACTCCAGGCCGGTGGGCTCTCAACTTCTACGTCGGGTACCAAGAGTATTGGACTAAAGAAGGGGTGTTGGACTTGTGGGGATCCACACTACTAGCACGACTGCCCAATGGAGAGGACTAGAGAAAATTGATATGTCGGACCCACTGTCGTGGGATATTTGGGAAAGGCCCATCAGATTCATGCAGTGGTGAATAAATTCCAGGAAGAGCACCAATAAACTATGCTCGAGACGTTAGGTACCGTCATTGACTAGACCCTTAGTATTTTGATAGATCACGGTGCTACTGAGATTTTCATTTTTGGTGCAATGCTAAAAATGATTAAGGTAAAGGAAGTCGAACAGGATGAGTTTATATTTGTAGAAATGGATTTGGTAGTTAAACAAAAGGTTGGAGGGAAGGTTACGGGCTATACCCTTAACCTACGAGAGTTTTTCATCAAGGCCAACCTGTACGTCAGGATCTTAGGATCTTATTATGCCATGATCGGTATGGACTGGTTGGAATCACATGAGGAGATACTCAATTGTAAGATGAAATGGCTGAGATTGGTGAATGATGTAGGATAGAGACAACCTATTGTAGGTCAGAACCAAGGATTTTCCCTAAGGTTCATGATCTGGATTATTTTCGGCACGAAATGAGAGCGGAGATATAATAAAGAAATGCACAG
>SNQJ01S0025504.1:48000-77024 GCA_010110895.2 Picea sitchensis
GAGCATTAGCATTGAGGAGCAAGAAGAGAAGCGCAGAGAGCTTGTGAAGAATCCCCGTGTACAGATATTGAATTAATAGAAAGTTTTGATTCAATTTCATGGCTGTGATTATTCTCTGTGTGTTGTTGATCTTATGCTGTTGCATGCTTGCTTCCTTTTATGCTTTTGTCGCATATGCAGTATATGTAATCTCCTGGAAAATTAGGAATCTGGGAGAGAGACGAGAATGAGTTTCAATTGTTTCTCTGTTTGAGCCAGGAGATTCCTGCATAGAGCGCAGTGAATCCCTCCACAGAGAGTGCGTTGATGGGCCTTACAGTTAAACTCTTATTCTCTTCTATCGAAATGGTTTTGGGTTATTCGGACCGTGTGAGTGAAGGGCCGGTCGAATTAAAGCCTTAGAGGCGAGTCTAGGACAGGGGATCGGGGAAGACTTAATTTAAATTCCCATGGATGTGTTTGTTCTCTGTGTGTTGCTAGCATTATGCCTTTGCATACTGACTTCTTGTTATGTATTTCTTTCATATGTTGTGTATGTGATTTTATGGAAGAATTGAAGTCCGAAGGTCTCAGAAGTAAAAGGAAGGTTTGTTATGGTTGTGAGTGCAATGGATCTGAGAAAACTTCAACACTGTCGAGAGTGGCTGGAAGTCGAGTACAGAGGGCATGTTCGAGAGGTCTCTGAAGGAGGCAGGGTTTGAAAATCCCAGGAAGGATAGTTCCTTTGATTTGTTGTGGAAACAAACTCGGTGAAGTTCACGCAAGGAGAAGGTGGAGAAACTAAGGACTCTTCAAGAGGAAGAGAATCGACGACTTGAAATCGTCGAGTTGGATCTCGAGTTCCCGCTGACCATTGGATCCGAGAAGAGCTGCGAGGGAGTTAACCTACAAGTGACCAAAAGAGGCAGGCCATCGCATATCGGTGTTCGGTGAATGGAAGGGCAGAGATTTACCCATTGAAATCGCGAGACGCGATTTCCCGAGTTATTCGGGACCGTTGATCAGTAGGCGACAGGTGGCAAGGGATTCCACGAAGTCAGCGTTCGGAGTTCAACCTCAAGAAGCACTTCTGTCGTGAATCGGAACTCTGCAAATTCCCGAGGTGACAGGAAAGTGTCGGCCATGAAGTACAGTGGACTACAGGTGGCATCGCGTCGGGATTTCGACCTCTCGGCGCTCGGGACTGGAGGAGTTAAGTGGTTGTTGCCACCAGTGGCGATACTCTGAGGGTTGACCGTTGACTATCGGCACTCGGGATTTGGCGGTTGAATGGAAGGAAGCAGCGTTGCGAGGCTCGCGATATCGTGAGATCCGAACTTTCGATACGTGAAAGGGAGATCGCAGCGAAATCGTTCTGTGGGTAAAGAACTCATGAGGGAGTTGGGAGAGTTTTGACTCTTCGGGCCGGAGTGAAAGAGAAGGTCCTGGTAGTGTGACCGCCCGCTGAGGGGAGGTTGCATCACAGATAGAGCTCTTCTTGGATGTGTAAAGTTACGTTGAAGAATTGTTGACTTGACTGACTTATCCTATGGGAGTTGGGATACCCATCTCAGTGAGGAGTGGTAGCTTGACCTTGCGAGGCAAGTTGGTTGCTAGTTGTTCTTTGGTTTAGTGTGCATAGCGCCTTTGAAGATAGGTAGGCTAATAAGGAAGAAGAGTACCCCTAGAGTTGGTTGGGAGGTATCGGTGAAGTCTCATCGGTCAGAAAGTGGGAGTTGGACAGAGCATGCAAGACAACGACTCAGAGCGGTCGACTTGGGCTATGGTATACATGCATTTAATTTTGAATGGTAGATTAATATTGATCTTGCGCTTCCATTTATGTACTTTTGTTGTGTGAAGAAAAGTGTTTTACTTAGAATTTGTTTTTATTGAGAACCTAAAATCATCCTAGCTTTACACGTTGGATCAATTAATCACCTTGGCCACCGATACTGGATTTCTATGATTGTTTTATTGTTTTAATGATTATTGAAGAGTTTGTTCTTTATCTTTTTCCTCATCCCTATATCATGAGTCCACACCTAAGCATTCAGCCAGGAGCCGGATCAAGGGTCATCACTTCGGTGTTAATAGACCTATAGATCCTAATGCCCTACTTTTTTGTGCGTGGATGATGAGTGAATGAATTTTTTGCCCAGATGTCTACCCATGTTGATTGTTCCTTGTTGATGGATTGCCTTGCGCCTTTTGCGATTGAGTACTTATGCGATTGTTTATCTTTTCCTTCCACGATCCTCTTATTACCCTTTGCATTTTTTATGAAATTATCTATTTGTTTTAATGAAATGTAGTCTATGTTTTTAATGAAATGTCCTTTGTGTTTTGATGAAATGATCCTTGTTTTTTGATGAAAGGACCTCTGTGTTTTTTTTTATGAAAGGACCTCTTCAATCATATAGATTTAAATAACATCTTTATCAGTTAATTACTCTATTTTTTAGATATATATTACTGTGAATTTACATACCATGTAGTAATTTTCATGTGATGGTTGTGATATATATTATTGCGAATTTAAATAATCTGTATTAAGTTGTGTGTGATGGCTTTGAATAGTTGCGTTTTGGGATTGTGATACTATCATTGTGTGGTAACTGTTGGGTGGAACGTTGTGCATGACAACGGATTTATTTATATTTATTTCTATTGTATTATTCCATTTAAACTTGACAATAATTTTATTTCTTTATGAAAGCAAACATAATGGACATAAATATTTAATACATTATTACTGTGGTATTATAGTTATTGTTGTTGTATTATTACAATTAAACTTGACAACAATTATATTGGTTTATGAGAACAATTTGACAACACTTTCTTAGGGGTATTCTGTGTAACAATCAGATGACAACATTTAGTGTATGATATTAGTGATTGTCGGTTTTACCAACAACGATATTATGATATGTCATGCGAATAGTGATTAGGTGTTAGGTGAACATATATCATATGAATATCGATTATGTGTTAGGCTATGAGAATAGCAATTTCAGATTATATGAATTGTAAGGACCCTCCTCGTTACGACAAGAACTCTGATAACAGGTGCAATTTTTTTTTTTTTTATATTTTTTTTTGTGTGTTAAGGTGTGTGCACGTGTAGAAGTAAACGGACTCACGTGACTCTACGTCGCCACTCGAAAACTGACAAGACGCAACCACGAATATTACCACAAGCAGACAAGGGCGCACAACAAGTAGCTGCAAGTAATGAACGACCAAGGACATAAGGCGCCCTACGCAACCTTCAACAACTTACTGGGTTAGGTACCATACGAACACAGAAGGTAGGATCCATGGTAGTAGGTTTACTATTTCTGCACAGGAAAGTAGGACGTTTAATCTTAGTCCTCTGCTTCGGAGAGAGAGGAGGTCAGATAAGCTCCTGGCCGACTGCTCAGGCAGAAACTAGTAATCCCCTCAGGTGTGTCCCAAGAGTGGAAACCCTTCCTTTAAAGGGCCTGAGACTCTTGATACGGAACTCAGTTCTTGACGCAGAAAAACACAGATATATACACTAAGGCTACTGAAGGTGTCCACATCCCTCCCGACACAAGCATACCACACCATGAATACCACCAAGTACTACGAAGCCAAGGAAAATCATGACCTCGATGGGAGACGCAAGTCAGGAGGGATTTAATAACGACCAACCAATATTGAGACGCGAAGACATCAATCATAGATCATTTTCTCCCAGGGTTTTCCGTCAAGCAACGAGTACCATCCCAGTCTTAACAATGTACATTAGTTTACTTGCAAAATCCCGGTTCACTAAATCCTAAAGGAACTACCATCTCGTCTCCAACATAACCATGTCACCTTATGCTTCTAATAATAGTAACTTTTTAGTAACAATTTCAATAATTTAACAACATCTTTCCATCTAACATTATCCTAGCATTGTCGTTGAATGACTAGGCCCTTCATGCCTCATCGCCAACCAATAGCAATTACATAATTAACCTTCCAACTAACTACTAGGGCAATAATCACTAATGACCATTTAATAACCATTAATGAAACAACATCACAGTTACAATTTAAATGCATTGCAAATTTAATAATAGGGACTGCTTCACCACCAACTAAATAACAAGTTAATAATTAGCATTTCAACTAACTAACATTGCGACAACAATTAAATGACCATTTACTAACCACTAATTAAATAACTCTGCAGTTACCATTTAGTGCATTGCAAATTAAGCGAGTATTAGCATTGCAATTGAAACAATATTCTCGTTGCTATTTAAACAATATTCCCATACTTTACAATAACCTTACAATTCTTTCATTACTTTTCATACTATAATACTTTTAAAGAAAGTAACTATAATCCTACCATCATATTCCATCAATACTAATAAAGCATTTTCCCTATTGTAACAACATCACCATAACCTAACCATATCCACGCCTTCTTCATCARTAACATTGCGATTAAAATAAAGATGACCTTACCTTTTTCTGAGTTTAACAACAGCAGAATTACCACAAACCTAACCTTAATTATCCATGTACTTACTTTTATAAATAGGATAGTAATGTAATTTAACCTAAGAATGGCTTTTCCTTACAAAACTTGGCAATTAGATAAAGGTCGATGTGTAACATAAAAATTAACATCAGATGGGATGCATATAGTAATTGGGTTGTAGTGAAATTCATAACGATGTATTGAACTAAATAAGGATCTTCATTACAAAGGATAAGATAATTAAAAAGGAAAATATAATTGACATAAAATTAAATAAGGATCTTCATTACAAAGAAACGATAATTAAAAAGGAAAAGATAAATATTATTGCTTTTATGTTTGCGCAACTTCAAAGGAAAAATCACGGGATAAAGCTCGAACCCTTCTCATAATGCTGGAGTCGTACCTGTTGCACTACAAGGAATACAGATGCGGTTGCACTAAATGATTATAACGATACAACTTCCGTAACGAGCCTCCAGGGATATGTGTTTCTATACCGAGCACACTTTTGCAGTAACCATAGAAGATGATATCACTGTTTTTACGCTTCATTTAATGTAAATATGAGAACACCTGGAAATATATATCATGTTATTATTTGAGCAGTTTCTGGTGGAATAACCAGAAATTATACGATGTGGGTGCGCTCTGAGGAAACCAAATCACTAATTTGACTAGATTGAAAGCCACCGAATTGCAGAGGTTTAAGGGAATAAATTGAGCATAGTAAAAGGGCGAGCTTTATTAGTTGGTAGACAAGAATGTCATGTGTGGGGATTGATGATGGCCACATAAGCCAACCCTAGAAATTTAAGGATTCATTAAGTGGCGATTCGGCATTTCGATATATACGCTTGTCATTATGGCAGTCCTTCCATCCGCAGAGACCTGAGGCGCAGGAGTGCAGTGCGTGCGAATCTGGGCCATGCCAATATTTAAATTAAAAAAGACCATCTTGACCGAAATTGAGGTCACTGCCAACATCCTATAGTAGTGTTGTCATACCCAAGGAGTGCGTTTCCCAAGGAGCATGCTGCCCAGGAGCTGGTGAATCAACGGTAATGCCATTGATGAGGACTGCCAATAGCGTAAATGGCCTGGCCAATTTATGGAAGGTACTGCGCAACTGCTCCCAGTCGGAAAGGTGAGTCGTTGTCCTGCACCGCAGAGGTCACGAGTAATATTTTACTGCCAGGGGCGATTTCATGAACACGGTAATAATCTAAAGGGGAAACATTCACGTCCAAGCGAAGGTTTGGATCATAGCTGCCCGTTTTCACAGCACTCATTTGTGATCTATAAATGACTATTTAAAATATGATTTCAAGCTTCCTCCCCTCGCTAGAGTGAGCATAGTCACGTAATGCTCCTACCGTGAGCTGCTGCACCATTTTTTTTTCTTTTTTTTTGTAATAGATAGTTATTAAGACCAACATTGTACATGACTACCAATAGTAGGATATCCGCTTGTAAAAGAATTTATGCGTTTTATAAGTTTGAGTAAATTTGCTTCTTGGAAAAATAATACATTGCTACAATAATTACACAATGGAAGGGTTTCTTTATTAAAAATAAAAACAACATCGTGGATGACATAGAGTTCTACCGAAATGAAATGGGCGGGAGTGTGGTGCAGGGACACACTGG
Organism: Picea sitchensis; assembly: GCA_010110895.2. Classification (NCBI taxonomy): domain Eukaryota; kingdom Viridiplantae; phylum Streptophyta; class Pinopsida; order Pinales; family Pinaceae; genus Picea; species Picea sitchensis. The sequence goes on from SNQJ01S0025504.1 coordinate 54,137, forward strand.
GCAGGAATGTTGGTGGGCGGAACACGGAAGGCACTCGTGGTCAAGAGATGGAAAAAATATCAAGCGTATCTGTGCAGGAAGGGATACCGCAGTCTACAGAGTTTAACCATCGACAACAACAACGCCCAGTAACAGAAATATTGAAATATTTAGAGCAAAAAGAAAGTCACATCAGCATAGGTTTAATTTATTTAAGGGTTGTTAACAGAACCTCAGTTGCGCCAGCGTCTCAGAAGAGATTCGAGGGCTATCCAATAGGTTGGGCAGGAGTGTTGTACAGAGACGCACCAGCGAGGAAGTTAGCAGAACCAGGGTGGGTTACATGGGGAAAGACCTGACTCGCTCCCGTGTACAACATTTAAACAAATAATAAAAGTTCAGAAGGCAATAAGATGTTTCAAGTATAAATTGAGGCAATAAGATGTTTCAAGTATAAATTGACGCCAGAATTTTCTAGGGGTTATTACAGTGTAAGAAAATCTCATTGAGAAAAGGGAATGTAATCGATGCTACCGATGCTCATTCAATTCTACTAAAGTCTCAGTTAAGATGGCTCATGTAAAAAGGAAAGAAAAAAGGCAGCTTAATTATGTCGTCGTTAATGTATAACAGGTTATCAGGAGGTTCTTCAACAACTCATAGGGTAAATCATACCAGAACAGATAGAATATAAAATTGTACCTAATTGCAACAATAATACATGTTTCAGGAGAAGTTCAAGTGAAAACAACAACTACGATTTTCATGACTGAGTAATAACTATACATCCATTAAGTACATTTACAACCGGTAATCTGATCCCATCATAAGTCAACATACATTGTTTTCTACCAAATTAAAATCATACCGTAGCCTTCACTCGCTTGACGTCCCTCGTTCCGTGCCGCATCCCGCGCTCCGTGCCACTCCCGCTCGTCGACCGTAGAGACCTCACCGGTACCTCCCAGCCAACGCTATGGGTACTCTACTTCCCCCTTATCCCCCCGAGCCGCAAAGGGGCCACACACAGTCCAGACAGTAGCCTAGCTTCCCAGCTCACCTCCAAGGCTGAGCTACCACTCAAGTTAGCTGAGAAAATCCCCAACTCCCACAAGCAATCCGTCCAGTTTTCCATTTTGGCAGCATAACCATACCTCATAGCAGATCCCCTTTATTTTCCCCCATCTCCTTTCTTTTATCCTCTTTTTTTTTGACCTCATCCCATTAGGTTTTCCCCAAAAACCCTAAATCCCCCCTCTTTTAAGTTTTCCCCCCCTTTTATTTATTTATTTTTTTCTTTTTATTTTCTTTTTTTGAATACTCAAAAGGTAAATGCGTTTAAGCATCTTTTGATATTATTATTATTATTATTTTTTTTTTAAATTCATAATATATATATTTTTTCTTTTAAACTCCCTTTAGTTAACTAATTACTTTCCTCTTTTCCAATTTACAACCCCCTAATTGAATTAATTTATTTAATCTCTTTATTTTACCCTACAAATTTTATGAAGACTCACATTAGCTTAAGTGGGTTTTTTGTTTGTTTGTTTAATATTATTATTAGCACCTGTATTGTTAGAGCTAGCTTAGCAGGGAATAAATTTCTAATGTTATTTGCATGGCAGAGCTACTGTGAGATAGAATATACATGCATTGTCATTAGGAGATGGTTAAGCTTCGATTATCATGTTAGGGTGAAGTAGTACCTTCCTAAAAGATGAATTATCAAGCTTATTACTGGGAATGAGGAAAGGCCTTATGTACGCAATTAAGTAAGGAAATACTTTAGGAATTCAATTAACGGAGGAATTGTTTTATTTATTTAATTAAGGAAGGAAACTCCTCGGATTAGGTGGAGGTTGCAAATCAACATAGGGGTAATGAATATTTAATGTATACTCTTGAATTATGTTTTTTTTTTGACATAGGGCTCAAATTTTGAACTGGCGACGCCAGGTTAAGGGAATTGTTTTAAGGATTTATTCAGGTGTTGAGGCATTAGGGCTATTCAGGCTGACTCCTTTCTCCACATTCTTGCGATGTGCCCTTCAAGACGCACCACGTGCTCCAAGGGTGCCACTCGCCTCTTGAATTTCTTTTGTGCGACGTGCCCTTCAGGATGCACCACGTGCTCCAAGGGTGCCACTCGCCAACTGAGTTTCTTTTGTGCAACGTGCCCTTCAGGATGCACTACATGCTCCAAGGGTGCCACTCGCCAACTGGACTGATTGGTAGACATATATAACCCCTGGAGTCAATACTCCACCAGGTGAACTTGTGGGAGACTAAGGGTTCTAAGGAATAAGTCCCCCGCCTTATTGCGCGCCCCTTAGAATCATCGTGAGAGACTGTCGTAGTATTCCCTCACGGCATCATGGATCCTCTCAAACTAGGTAATCGTTAACCTACAGTTCGGTCCACGGCGGGAGTGCTAGCAGGCGGTGGCAGGGCTGTTGTCCACCCCTCTCCCTCAAACTCTCTACAAATTGTGTGTGGCCCCTTTACTCCATATGTGAGTCTGGTCGGCAAGCTATCGTCAGCCTGCATCATCAACAATCATGTCAGCAATGTCAACATCAAATCATCAAATCAAATGAAACATCATAGTAAACATATCAACCCAAAAGCACACTCCCTGACTTAGTCCGAAGTCCAAGGGGGTTCTACCGATGCCTCTGCATCCTCAAGGTCAAAAACCCTGCACACTCAATAAAACTAAGTCAATAGCACCTGTCTACATCAAATAGTAACACATCATGTCATCTATCAATCACATCATAATCAGGTATAAATGGTCTAACATCATAAAAGTCCAGATCACTTGCGAGCAAGTGTCCTCAAATAATAAGTTTTCTCAGTGCGCCAGAGCGGGATGTTACATAAATATCGAATTTAGATTATGTGAATAGCGATTTTAGGTTTTGTGAAGAGACATTACATGAATAGTGATTGTCATGTTACCTAGAATTTAAATATTGTAGCATGTTAAAGTTTGTAGCATTGTAAATTTCTTTTACCAGGCCTTACACCCATATTTCTACACCGTAAATACCGTAACTTTTTATTAGAATTCCTTACACATTGTTGACAATGATCTTTCTTGGATTCAATAATGCTTTCCATATATCTTAATATGGATGGTTGGCAGCGACTGCAGGGACACAGTAACATTCAATCACGGACAACTTAAATTACATTGTTACTAACAACATTATGGACAGATAGCATGACATGCATTTGACAATATTTTTGGTAGGTGAATAACCATTGGGTATTTGCGTGGAGTGTTCCTGTATATCAACGGTTTTAATTACTGCCAACTTGATAGAAATTCTATTATTTTATCATTATGTAGTTACATCAAAGTTTAATGATGTCAACATTTAACTCTATCCATGTTTTAATTCTACCACGTTTTATTATATCAACATTTTATATCAATAATTGCATCAACATTGTAAGTTTTGTAAGTAAATCAAAGTTTTAATTAGATCAATCGTGCAATTATATCTTCTTATATAAACTTTTAATTGCATGTAGTGTCTTATATGCCAAAGTATCCCCTTTTTTGACCAGCCTTTAAAATTCTAATGTGATAATTCATTTCTTTCTTTTCTTTTCACATTTAAAGGTTTAACCTTATTTATAAAACTAAAATTTCTTTGGATAGATGTTGATAAGTGTGCACAAAAGTTGATGAACGTATTGTGAGATATCACCTTGAGTTCTTCAACTATTTGTAAAGTTTGCGAGGTACACGTTTTCCATTGACCTTTTACTATTTTTCTTACTTTGTTCTCTTTATTTTATCCCTTTCTCTATATATATGTACGGTTAAGAAAACGCCTGATTATTGCATTCACTATATAGAGATTTAAATTTTGAAAATACTTGCACACAAAGTTTATAACTATTACTCAATGATATCTGTTTCACCATTCGAAAGACTTCGTTGATAAATAATGTCTCTTAAAAAAGAAATAACTCATCGTCTAGTTGCACAATTTAATTAATTGTTGATTGTCACCTTTCGTCCATTGGTTTTCCATTTGGGTGTGGGTGTAGTCTTCTTTTCAGTGGTTAGGCTCATAGCTCATTAGTTTTATCTTCAACCCTTGGTTTAGATAGTTTTTGTTGCGTCTAGGTTATGGTTTCACCTATCACCTAGGGACAACATGATTCCTGAGGAGGGGATCATGGTGCACCCTATTGGATGGAGGAAAATGATAACTTGGCTAAAGTCTCTTATTCTCATTGTGAGTGTGTTTATCGTTGTAAGTCTGTGGTTGGTGCTTGGGTTGTAACACCTTCATGTTATGGGTCTTGCGTTCCATAGAGGTTCTAGTGATTTGTCATTGATACCATTGTGTCGGGATTGTGGATGTTGTCCCTTAGCTTGTAGGCATTGTCATGTTGTGTCGGGCAAGTAGTCGTCCTATCTGTTGATTTACGCATGCTTCTCCTAGTTTCTCTTGCGCTAGTGTGTGGGTTTGTAGTTGTTTGTTTCCTGATCTGCGTACTTGTGTTTATCACTAGGCCATGTGGTTCAACCATTTGTCGTTGTTGCCTTCCTATCGAAGCCAAAAAAAACAAAATCAAAAAATTGTTTTTTTTTTTCACTTTCTACTTTTCTTTTTGTTGTAACGATTGGGTTCATCACAGTACTCATCCTGAGCTTCGTAACATGAACAAGGTAAATTATTGGCACTCAGGAAGGTTTTGAGGTTCAAAATTGGTTCCTCTTAACACAATTTCCACCTAAAAATTCAGGTCCTATGACCACTTATCTATCTCATCCAAGTTCGACATTAAAACCTTGGCTTTGAAATCAAATTTTGTCTACTTCGACAACATTTATTTCAAAATTTTTGCTTCATTTTCTACTAAAATGGCCCATCCAGGCTCAGTGTTGTAACCATGCTCTGATACCAATTTGTAACATCCCTGACCATCAACCCCACGACCGGGCAACGCCAAAATCCTAGGTAATGCCACTACTCAGCTCTAACTTAGTTGTGATACCAAATTGTAGCATCCCAACCCTCCACAGAGACCGGACAATGCCACTACTGCGGAATATTCACATATAAATATAAGATAGATTATATCAAATTAACACATTTTAACATACATTTCCTATTGCCATTCACATTTAATTATAATTAACAACAATTCATACATGCAATGAAACACATGATAACATTCTGGCATTATGCATAACATAAAATTAAGTAGATAAATTATACTTATCTTTCAACTAGAATAACAACACCTATTGTGTGCATACCTTCCACGAACCTCCCAGCCATAGACCACATTGCTCATCACGCTCACCAGTGGTTCACCCCTGAGCTGGGACTAAGCTCCACCCAGAGCAAGGGAATCTAGACTAGGATGAGGTCATAGGAAACTGCACAAAGAAAATGAAAGAATTCTTTCTCGGAGCCTTCTTACGCCCACTACTCATGGAATCTCATTCCCCACATGCCTGTTTCACCTAGGAGTATACACCTTCACACAAACAATCCATCAATGATTCACCTCCCTCTCTAGGTCTCGGAAAAAGGCCAGATAAGGAATTCTTTGAGCTCTGTAGCTAGTGCTGAACTCTCTTTGGGAGAAAGCCACTTCCCAGTAGACTCTCTCACCTGGAGACAGTTGCTCACATTCTTGACAACCTACCTCTTCTACCATGGGCCTGACAACCCACTTTTTCAGCACTCTCCTCCACTCAACTCTAGCCAGGTGTGGACAACAACAGTGGTTCATCACTCATTCACATAGGTATGATAGTAGCAACTGGAAATTGGGTATGGACATCCAAAAATGATAGTCGTCCACACTAAGAGACAACACGACTCAGTAAGAAACAACCGACTGAAGCAAGACACTCTCAGTTGAGGAACTACGTGGCCGCAACATCCATCTGTTATGACACACATAGGGAATATACATATATGGGTTGCTCAGGATTCATGGAAGATGTGGCTCATGCAACATCCCGATCTTGCGCACACTAAGTGAACTAATTCTTTGAGGGCAGTTGCTTGCAAGTGATCCAAATTATTATACTATTGGGATTTTGATTATGATTATGAGGTGTTATGGATTGATGAATGTTATTTTGTTCTATTGACATAGACAGGTGCTATTGACTCGGTTTTCCTGAGTGTGCAGGATTTTGGACCTCGAGGATGCAGAGGCATTGATGAAACCCCTTGGACTCTAGACCAAGTCAGGGAGTGGAAAATTGGGGTTTGATTCTTGTATCTATGACCTATGTGAATCTGATTAGATGTTATGATTGTAGATTTTATTCTGAAACAATTCGTTAATGATGCAGGTTGACGAAATCTTATTGACCAGACTCACATGTGGAGTAGAGGTGTCATGCACGATAACCAGAGATGTTGAGGGAGAGGTGTGCACAACATCCTTTCCACATCCTACTAGCACTCCCGCTATGGATCAAACTGTAGGTTAACAATTACCTAGTTTGAGAAGACCCACGATGTCGCGAGGGTCGACTGTGACAATCACTCATAATGATTCTAAGGGGAATGCAATAAGGCATGGTCCTTATTCCTTATAGGCCCTTAGTCTCCCACAAGATCACCTGACAGAGTATTGACTCCAGGGTTTTTTGATCTCTACCAAGTTAGTCAAGAGATAGGTGGCACCCTTGGAGCACGTAGTGCGTCCTGAAGGGAACGTCGTGCAAGAATAATGGAAAGAGGTGAGTGGAATCATTATAGGACATAGTGTGTCCTAAAGGGCACGTCATGCAAGGGAAATAGAATGAGGCGAGTGGCACCCTTGGAGAACCTAGTGCATCTTGAAGGGCACGTCGTGTTGTTAAATAATAAATGAATAAACCTATATGGTCTTAGAATGAATAGTCTGATGAGAAAGATTTAAAACAATTTCCCTAATAAAATGTCACACAACCTAGGAAAATAAAATCTAGGTCTAAGTGATACTTGTGATAAAAAAATATATATTTATATAAAAATAAAAATAAAAATAAACTAATAATAATAATAATAATTAATCATGTGAAGAGAAGGGATTAATAAATTCAATTAATTTATAAAAATCTTTTGGGGGATACAATTTTAAAAAAAGGGGAAATCATTGTTTTGCTACATTGCTAATTAAAAATTTATTAATTAAAAAAAAAAAAAGAGGGGAAAAGGGTAATTTTATACACTTGCCAATTTGAGTTTTAAATGAAAAGGGAAAGAGGGAAATTTAAAAGAATTAGGAAACTAAGGAAAAAGGAGGAAACATAAAGAGAAAGGGGAAACATAAAGGAAAAATAAGAATGACTAACTTAGTAAGATATCTTTCATTTAAGAACTTTCTAAATCGAACTCAGATAGTAAATTAGTAAGGGGGTAAGTCATTAAAATGTGTAAGGAAATATGGGGACACCTACGAGTGATTCTAGGAATGTTTTTAGGTGGTTGAGGGAAATAGGAGTAATTAATTAATTAATTAAATCAATTTATGGTACAATGAAGGGGATGGGCGACACATGTACGGGGATAATTTTTATGAATTAAATTATTGAACAATAAATTAAATGGGATTTTGGGAAAGTAAATGACTTAGAAACTCTATATAAAGGAGGGAGGAGGAGGAGGATAGATCTCTTCTGCTATGCATAACATTACATTGTTGATTAAGGTTGGTTCTCATTGATGTAAACCCTTGAAGAAATCCTTGTAGCACAAATATTGGGTAATGGACCCAAGATATTTTGATGTAAATATGACTCATTATTGTTTTATCATGGTTGATAAGAAGTAAATATGGATGAACTCCAAATTGGTCCCCTTATGGTTGAATCCCTCATGTGAAGACGCTTTGCGGAGTAAGAGAACCCATGATTAATTGTGGAATAATGAGATGAAGGACAATGAATTTATTAGGTAAACTATCCTATATGGATATTTCTTATCATGTCATTTCCGGTGGTATGTAGACCGTCACATAACTCCTCATGGTTAGAGAGTTATGACCATGTGAAGTTGGAGAACCTAGATTTGGGTAATGGACCCAAGTTTGTTTGATGGATAATGGTATTAATTTTTCTATATTTGAAGGTAATAATATCCTATATGGATAGTACATTTCATTCCATTTCTGGTGGTATGTGGAATGCCACATAACTCCTCACGGTTTGAGAGTTACGGCCTTACCAAGTTGGAGGACCCTCATATGTCATGTAGAAGCCCCAAAAGGTCAAAGTAGTCAAAGTGGTTTAAGAGATTTTAAAAGGTAAATAATAAAGTGAAGTGATGAGTGTATTATAATTCAAAGTGAATACAAAATAAACTATTTCAATAATAAATTTAATGGAGAAATTCGAAGTAGGTTAACGCTGAACTAAGGAAAGTGGGCCAAGTGACCTAGAAGATGTTTTTAAGGAAGCTACTTGGAGAGTATAAATAAGAGGCAAGGCTCACTCATTTTAATCACACTTGAGAATATTGAATATTTATAGGTGTTTGAGGCAATAAAGGATATCTAAGATGGATTTCTTAGGGAAGGTGAATAAAAGAAGGCCGAAATGCAAGGAAGGATAAATTCTTTTGATGGTGCTTTCTAAGGTATGTTATTTACAGGTCATCTCACTATTTTTGCTATAACGTTTTTTATATAATGATTCAGATCGTACAATTTCTACCAAATTGAGAAAACATACCCAAGTATATGTGGTAAACAATTCATCTTGTGGGTCATTTTATTTTGTGAGTAACACGTCGTTGAAAATAGGGTTTGTGGCTAGTCCTGGAACTAGTCAAAAAAATGTGTCTCCGGTAAAAACGTAATAAATTATTCATAACAAATCCAAATTCAGGGAGACCAAATGTGTTTGTTAGGGTACAATATTTAGTATTCTTTGTAATAGTTTCAAAACAATTCAACAAATATTTCATGCGAGGAACTCTCTACAAGGTCTCTCTCTAGAATAAGACATAATTCAACAAGGTATCCCATGTTTTCTATAACTCCTTTTCTGAAAGGTTCAAAGTAGTGACACCTGGAGGAATTGCATAAAACACATTAAATAACATTGGGTATTATTTTCATATCTTTATACACTATGGGTTCAAAGTTATGATTAATTCAAGTTAGGGTTGTTAACTAATCCAAAAGTAGGCATGTGAGACTAAAGAAAAGTTTGATGAAAATGATAGTTTCTTGTTGCTAAAGTTAAGGAAGGTTTGTAGGAATGTCATCATATTCACCAGGTATATTACAAATCTACAAATAATATTTGGATGATGAAATTGATGAGGGATTTTGGTTGAGGTTGGTGCATGGTTGATGCACTTGTTTATGGTATAGGTTGAGGTACAGGTTGATGCATGGTTCAGATTTATTGGTACAAGTTTACAATGGTATATCTCACAGTGATAGTGTGATAGTGGTTCCATCATTCTACTTCTACTTCAGGGTGGCAATACAGGGCAATGACAGGTTGTTGCAACCACCTTCCGATTGTAGTCGGATAACATAGGGGGTTGTAGCCAGAGAATTGGAAAGTTGGAGCTTCCCTCATGTTGTATCCTGAGAAAATAGGGGGTTGGAGACTCCTTCCAGTTGTAGCTAGAAAACAAAGGAAGTTGGTGCTCCCAATGAATGTAATTCTTCAAGACATATAATACAAATCATTCTGTGGTTTTCTCTCGATTTGGGTTTCCATGTAAAACACTGGTGTACTGTGTATGTGTGTGATTTTTTATTTCTTACTTATCATTATTGGATAATAATTCTACATTGATATAACATTTGAAGAAAAAGGATTATAATTATGTGATTATTGATTACCCGCCCCCCCTCTCAGTAATCTAAGAATTTGTATCAGAGCAGGTTCCTTCAGAAATCAATTTAACCATTGAAAGGTACATCATGGAGAGTACCAACTCGTATAAAAATGGAATACCACAGTTTGATGGACATAAATATGTTTTTTTGAGCATAAGGATGAATACATGTATACAGGCACATGTATTTCAAGTTTTCCAATCAATTGTAGATGGATACACAACAACAACAGTTCCACCAACAAATGAAAAAGCAGTGAAACTTAGTGAGAATAATTCCAAATCCAAAAATGCACTTTTGAATGGTCTCAGTGATACGGTATTCACCAAAGTTACACATTGTAAATATGCTAAAGAGATTTGGGACAAGATTCAAAATATTTATGAAGGAAATTCAAAATTCAAAGCAACAAAGGTTCGAACTTACAGAGGTCACTGCAGAAAAATAAAAATGAAGGAAGACGAAGATATCAAAACCTATTTCTCACAAGTCGATGAAACAATGAATGAAATTATAGGATTGGGAGAAGAAATCGAAGAATATGTAATTGTTCAAAAGGTACTAGAAGAAAGATCAGATTCAACCCTAATATTTCAACACTAGAAGAAAGATCATATCTAAACTCAATAAGCATGGATGAACTGCATGGAATCTTCATAGCATATGAGATGAGAATTGAACAGGAAAATTTGGATGTAAAAGAAGAAGCCTTCAAATCACCCAAAAGATCAAAGCAAAAGAAAAAGGAACAAGAATAATATAGGAGCAGTAGCGACATCTCAGAAGATGATGAAGAAGTTGCCAACTTCATCAAAATACTGAACAAGGGAACCAACGATAGGTATAGAGGTAAGCTTCCTTTAATTTTTTTTAATTGTGATGGTATTGGTCATTTTTCTAACAAATGTCCTCATAAGAAAAAGAGATATGATGAAGTTTACTTAAAAGGAAGAAAAACATATAAAGGTAAAAGAACTACAAAGAAAATTTTCAAGAAAATATTTTTCACCAAAGAAGACATCTCATCATCAGATGAAGATGAAGTCACTGACAATGAAACAAGGAGAGTTCTATTCATGGTAGTAGAAGACTCTGATAAATAAGACTTCGAAGAAGAATATGAAGAAGCATATGAGGAATAAATTGAGGAGGCGTAAGTTGACTTCTGAGAAAAAATAATGAGTGCCATAGAAGTTATCAGAAGAGAAAGGAAGAAAAACAAGAAACTACAAGTAGAACTAGATAAGAAAAAAGACACTCAAGAACTAGAAAAAATGATTATAAAATTGAAGGTTCAAATAGAAGAAGATAAAAGAATAGCTAGAAGGAAAGGATGGGATTATTGGAAACATAGAAGCAGAGATTGTCACACTAAGAAAGGCTATTCAAAAGACAAATATGTCGAATAGATCAAAATTTCTAGATGACATTATCAACAGTAAAAAATATCATCTTGACAAGTCCAGACTTGGATACAATCAGACGGAAAAGGGATCAAGCTCCAAAACAATAGAGCAAGAAACAAATCCAAAAGGCTATGCAGAAACAATCAAAGGGGATAAAAAGATATACAAGGAAGATTACAGGGACACTCCTCCACCAAGAAGATTTAGATTTCATAATCAATAACACATAAACAGGCCTCAAGAAAAAAAAGGATTCATAAGAGCACCTCCTTTCAGAATATCTTCAAGTACCATGTATCAAACTATATTTTTTGGTTTATGTTATGCATGTAATAAATTTGGACATAAAGATGTAAATTGCAAAGCTAACAAAAGGAACAATAACTACTTTGAGAGCCATACACAAAGGGGTTATTCAAGAAGACCTAGTGAAACACAAATAATAAGTTACAACAAGTTTGAATATTTGAGAACTAAAGTGGAATGTTACAAATGTAACAATTTTGGACACATGGTCAAAAATTGCAGAATGATAGTCCCTCCTAAAGAACCTCAACAGAGTCACAAACAAGAACCTCAGAAAATGACATGGATAAGAATGAAATATCAGTATAGCAATGAAGAATGCACAATCACTCTACAATCTAAACAGAAGAAACGTGGTTGTTAAATTGACAGTGGATGTTCAAAACACATGACATGTGATAGAGTCAAATTTATTACATTACGAAAGGAAAGAGATGGATCAATCTCCTTAGGAAATGATGATTCAACCAAAATCATTTGAAAAGGCACAATCAAAATTGGGAACAAGAATGAAAAGGCAGAAAATGTTCTACTAGTAGAATATATGAAACATAATCTCTTAAGTATGATTCAAATGTGTGACAAAGGTCATAAAGTTACTTTTGATTCAAAAAAGTGTGAGATAATAAAATAATGTTCAGGGAAATTGGTCGCTACAGCTGCAAGAACTTCAAGCAACATATATGTGTTAAGTGAAATTGGAAATGAAAAGTGTTCTCTAGGAAAGGAAGATGAAAGTTGGCTATGGAACAAAAGAATGGGTCACATGCATTTTTATAATCTTTTCAAAGTCAAAAAAAGAGAAGTAGTCAGAGAAATTTTCTAGATCACGAAACCAACCAACACTTTATGCAAGCATTGCCAACAAGGAAATAAAACAAATACCAGGTTCAAATCAAAGGAATATTCAACAAACAAACCACTGGAAATTGTGCATACTAATCTCGTTGGACCAACTACAACAAAAGACTTAAAATGTGAGAGATACTTTATGTTATTAGTTGATGATTATACAAGAATGACTGTAGTTTTCTTTCTCAAGAACAAGTCAAAAGATTTTGAAATTTTCAAAATCTACAAGGGAATGGTTGAAAATGAGATGGATTCAAGAATCAAAGGCTTAAGATTGGATAATGGAAGAGAAATCACCTCAAAGGAATTTATGGACTATTGCAGCAATCATGGAATAAAAGGCAATTCTCCATCGCTAGGACACCTCAACAGAATGGAGTTGTTGAAAGAAACAACAAGACAGTACAAGAAATGTCTCGAACAATGATAATGGATTCAAGGTTGACAGATATTTTTTGGACACAGGTAGTGCATACAATAGTTCACATTCAAAACAGAGTAATGATCAGAAACAACACTGATAAAACTCCCTACGAGCTATGGAAAGGAAGACCAGCAAATGTGAAGCACTTAAGAGTTTTTTGAATCAAATGCTACATCAAAAGAGAAGATGACATAATGGAAAAGTTTGACTCTCGTGTGGACAAATGAATACTTTTTGGTTACTCAAGTACAAGGAAATCATACAAGTGTTACAATCTAAGATTAAACAAAGTTGTGGAAAGTATCAACATAACAATTGATGAAACAGGGAGACCAAAATCAAAGGAAGAAGAAAACAAATCAATGGAACAACTTTTCGAAGAAGAAGATGAAAAATAAGTATAAGAGGAAGATGAAGATGAAGAGAATCTGACAGAAGAAGAAGAGAAAGTTCAACAAGTATCTCCAAAGACACCTAGAAAATGAGTACAGAAGAATCATCCTTCAGATCATATTATTGGAAACAAAGATGCAGGAGTTCAGACTAGAAGAAAAATCCATTGACCAGAACAAACACACCTAGCACTTTTATCTACAATTGAACCAAATTGTTTTGAAGAATCTAGCAAGAATGAATTTTTGAATAAGGCCATGGATGAAGAATTGGATCAAATAGAGAAAAATGACACTTGGGAATTGGTTCCAAGACCAAAGAATAAGAATGTGATCGACACAAAATGGATTTTCAAGAATAAATTGAATGAAGATGGACATGTTACAAGGAACAAATCCAGATTGGTATGTAAAGGATATGCACAGATTAAAGGAATTGAATTTGAAGAGACATTTTCCCCAGTTGCCAGAATGGAAGCAATCTATTTGCTTTTAGCTTATGCATGCTCCAAAAATGTTAAAGTATATCAGATGGATGTAAAATCATCTTTTCTAAATGGGGAACTTGAAGAAGAAGTATACATTGAACAAATAGAAGGATTTAAACTGTCAGAGAACACAAACTATGTGTGTAAATTAGAGAAGGCCTTGTGTGATCTAAAACAGGCTCCTAGAGCATGGTACTCCAGACTGGATAAGTATCTGCAATAGGAAGGGTTCATAAAAGGAAGTGCAAACAACAAACTCTACATCAAGGTAAGTCAAGGTAATATTTTATTAATTGAAGTTTGTGTTGAAGATATTATTTTTGGTAGTGATGATGACAGGTTAAGCCAGAAATTTGCAAAATAAATGGAGAATGTATTTGAAATTTCATTACTTGGAGAACTATCCTTCTTTCTGGGACTTCAAATACATCAAAGAAACCAAGGAATTTTTATTTCTCAAACAAAGTATATGAGAGAAATGTTAAAGAGGTTCGGAATGAAATATTGCAAACCAGTTATCACTCCAATGCAAACCAATTGTAAGTTGAGAAAAGATGATGATTTGAAGTCTATAGATCAGAGGAAATACATGTCAATCATTGGAAGTCTACTATATGTGACAACATCCATACCAGATGTAATGCAGGCAGTTGGACAGGTGGCATGATTTCAAGCAGCACCAAAGGAATCACATGTATTAGGAGTAAAGAGGATCTTCAAATATCTCAAAGGAACAAAAGAGTTTGGATTATGGTATCCAAAAGGAAAATATCTATCACTTATTGCCTACACAGATCCAGATTGGATAGGTTGTATTGATGACCGACGAAGAACTAGTGGAGCAACATTCTACTTAGGTGAGTTTTTGGTATCATGGCTAAGAAATAAACAACCATCAATATCGTTATCTATAGTCGAGGCAGAGTATATTACAACAACAACATGTTGTACATAGGTTCTTTGGATGAAAAAAAAAATTGATAGATATATAGGTTAAGTATGATGAGCCCATTCCAATATATTGTGATAATACAAGTGTCATTAGTATCTCAAAAAACCCAGTGATGCATTCCAAGATGAAGCACATTCAAATCAAGTATCACTTTCTACAAGAACAAGTTGAAGAAAAGAACATCAAAGTTGAGTATGTGGGCACACATGAACAAGTGGGAGACATATTTACAAAACCACTTCCACGAGAAGCCTTTGAATATCTTCACAAAAGACTTGGAGTTATTTCTACTCCAAAATGAATTATTTTTTAATGTTTTTTTAATGCTTATCTTATATGTATTAGATGTACATGAGGAAGCACCCTAAGAGGAGAGTTCAATCAGGGGGAGAAGCCCCAGAAGGAAAGATACCTTTGCCATTGATGAAAAAGGTGGAGAGATTTATTAGATGAAGAGGAGAGAGGGAGATTTATCAGATGCAAAGGACATAGGCATGGTTATAGGGGGAGCACGAGTGATATGATTTCAGTATTGTATCAGAGTGCTTCCATCAATGCCAAAGGGGGAGATTGTTGATTAAGGTTGGTTTTCATTGATGTCAACCCTTGAAGAAAGCCCCATAGCACAAAGGTTTGGGTAATGGACCCCAAACTGTTTGATGTAAATATTACTCATTATTTTTTTGTCATGGTTTATAATAAGTAAATATGGATGAACTCCAAAGTGGTCCCCTTATGGTGAAAGCCCTCATGGGAGGACACTTTATGGAGTAAGAGAACCCATACTTAATTGTGGAATAATGAGATGAACGAAAATAAATTTGGTAGATAAGTTGTCCTAGATTGATAGTTCTTTTCATGCCATTTCCAGTGGTATGTATAACGTCACATAACTCCTCACGGTTAGAGAGTTATGACCATGTGAAGTTGGAGAACCCAAGTTTGGGTAATCGACCCAAGTTTGTTTGATGGATAACAATATGATTTTTTCTATATTTGAAGGTAATACTATTCTAGATGGATATTACATGTCATTCCATTTCTGGTGGTATGTGGAATTTCACATAACTTCTCACGGTTTGACAGTTATGGCCTTACGAAGTTGGAGGACCCTCATATGTCATGTAGAAACCCCAAAAGGTCAAAGTAGTCAAAGTGGTTTAAGAGATTTTAAAAGGTAAATAATAAAGTGAATGAATGAGTGTATTATAATTCAAAGTTAATAAAAAATAAATTATTTCAATAATAAATTTAATGTAGAAATTAGAAGTGGGTTAACCCTAAAATAAGGAAAGTGGGCCAAGTGACCTAGAAGATGTTTTTAAGGAAGCTACTTGGAGAGTATAAATAAGAGGAAAGACTCTCTCATTTTAATCACACTTGAGAATATTGAATATCTATAGGTGTCTAAGGTAACCATGGATATCTAAGCTAAATTTCTAAGTGAAGGTGAAGAAAAGAAGGCTGAAATGCAAGGAAGGATAAATTATTTTGATGGTGCTTTCTAAGGTATGTTATTTACTCGTCATCTCACAATTTTTGCTATAAATTTTTTCTATAATGATTCATACCATGAAATTTCTATTCCATTGAGAAAACATACCCAATTATCTGTGGTAAAAAATTCAACTTGTGGGAGTTGTATTTTTCGAGTTACACATCGTGGAAAATAGGGTTTGTGGCTAGTCCTGAAACTAGTCAAAAACAGGTGTTTTGGGTAAAAAACGTCATAACTTCTTCATAACAGATCCAAATTTAGTGAGACCAAATGAGTTGGTTAGGGTACATTCCGTAGTATTCTTTGTAACATTTTCAAATAAATTCAAGTAATATTTCATGCAGGGAACACCCTACAAGGTCTCTCTCTAGAATAAGCCATAACTCAACAAGGTATGTCATTTTTTCTATAAATCCCTTTCTGAGAGGTTCCAAGTAGTGAAAATTGGAGGAATGTCATAAAACACAATGAAGAACATTGTATATTAGTTTTAGATATTTATACAGTATAGGTTCAAATTTATGTTTACTTCAAGTTAGGGTTGTTGACTAATCAAAAAATAGGCATGTGAGAGTAAAGAAAAGTTTGATGAAAATGATAGTCTCTTGTTGTTAAAGTTAAGGAAGGTTTGCAGGAATGTGATCATATACACCAGGTATATTACAGAGCTACAAATAAAATTTGGATGATGAAATTGATGAGGGATTTTGGTTGAGGTTGGTGCATGGTTGATGCACTTATTTATGGTACAGGTTGATTATAGGTTGAGGTACAGGTTGATGCATGGTTGATGCATGGTTCAAATTTATTGGTCCAGGTTTACAACGATATATCTCATAATTATAGTGTGACAATGATTCCACCATTCTACTTCTACTTTAGTGTGGTAGGATGGGGCACAGATAGTTGGTTGTAGCCACCTTCCCGTTGTAACCAGAGAACATAAGGGGTTGTAGGCTCCTTGTTGTTGTATCTAGAGAATTGAGGAGTTGTATCTTCCCTCAAGTTGTATCCTGAGAAACTAGGGGGTTGGAGCTTCCTTCTAGTTGCAGCTAGAAAACAAAGGAAGTTGGTGCTTCCAATGAATGTAATTCTTCAAGACATATAATAAAAAGAATTATGTGGTTTTCTCTCGATTTGTGTTTTCACGTAAAACATTGGTGTACCATGTATGTGTATGATTGTTTGTTTCTTACTTCTCATTATTGGATAATAATTGTACATTGATATAACATTTGAATAAAAAGGATGATAATTACACTATTACTGATTCACACCACCTTTGAGTAATCCAACATATGATACAAAATTTTAGACTTGACTGACTTAGCTTGTGGGAGTTGGGATACCCAGCTTGGTGAGGAGTGGTAGATCGACCTTGCGAAGTGAGATGGGATCTAAATGTTCTCTGGTTTAGTGGGCGTCACCCCTTTACAACTCAGTGGGATAAGGGGGAAGAAGAGTACCCCTAGCATTGGATGGCATGTACCAGTGACGTCTCATCGGTTGGCAAGCCGGAGCTGCACGGAGCGCGCGGGACAACGACTCAGAGCGGGTGACTTGGGATACGATACACTTGCTTGTATTCTGCAAGTTAGATTATTATAAACCTTATATCTTCATTTCTGTATTTTTAACTATGTAAAGAAGGTGTTGAACTTAGCAGTTTAATCAAGAAATTAAATTTCCTTAGCCTTAAGTTCATTTCTTGACTTGATTCCCGTGGAAATCGATCCCTGAATGTTGTGACCTTCCTATGGTTTTATTCATTTTTTGATGAGTTTGTGCTTCTTACTTTGGCCTCTTCCCTAGTTCATCATTCCTCGCCTGAGCAGTTGTCTAGGAGCCAGATCGAGGGTCGTCATTTCAGTGTTAATAGAACTATAGATCCTAACGTCCTACTTTTATGTGCGTGGATAATGAGCGAAGGATGCTTCTACCTAGCCTTCTACCCTTGTTGATTGTTCTTGGTTTATTTATGGTCATTGTGCCTTCTGGAGATTGAGTACCTCTGCATCTCATTGCCTAAACTCCGAAAACCCTTGCGTTTCCTTGAAGGATTATCCATGTTTTTCCTTGATTGATAACCTCTGAGTTGAAGGCCCAATCTGTGTGTTTTGGATTGTTTTCATTTGGATTGATATATTAATTGAAAAACCATGTGGTTCACTGTGGAAAACGATGTATTCTTAAGGATTACCTTATGATGGATAGCAAAATTTTATATGCCTACATTTGTTGATATGTCGACACTCATTCTTATGATAGGGCTACTAGTTTTATATCTACCTGCAATTATATACATATGCCTGTGTTTATTTCATTTACACAACGAAATTTTTTTGGTGTTTACTTGATGGATGGGAAATGGATCTGTATGCAAATTTATGTTTTCATTTCACTTCGATTTACCCTTTTAATTGTTTGTCGATGCCATTATTTCAACCCCGACTTTCCACACTATCAACCACACTTCTTATCTACATTTTTATATCTTGAATGCGTTCATGGATAGATGTATTACTCTGGTGATTTTCCATTTGTAAGACTATGATATTACCCAACTGTTACCTGGCGATTTTGGCCACTCGTTATGACTACGATTTGCCAATTTGTTACCCGACGATTTTCCATTTGTAAGACTACAATTTTCCCAACTGTTACCTGGCGATTTTGGCCATTAATCTCTGTGATTAGTCTCTGTCATTAATCATTATTAACCTCAGCGAGTTTGCATTTAAAAATTTATGATTTTGGCCATTAATCTTTGTGATTAAGATCTACCATTAATCATTATTAACCTCAACGATTTTTCCTTTAAACCTCTATCTTTTTGGCCACTAATATATGTGATTAAGATCTTCCATTAATCATTATTAACCTCGGTGATTTTTCCTTTAAACCTCTGTGATTTTGGCCATTAATTTCTGGGATTAATATTTGCCATTAATCATTATTAACCTCAGTGATTTTCCCTTTAGTCTTTGTGATTTTTCCATTAATCTCTACGATAATTCTCCTCCATTTATCATTTTTATTCTCTCTGATTTTGTGTCTTTATGTCTTTATTATCTCTGTGTCTTCATGTATTTATTATTCTATGTGACTTGCCACTTATATCTACGTCTTCATGGTGATTTTTGTCTGGAGGTGGCAACCAATTTATCTCTATGTCTTCTTATATTTTTTCCATCCTTGTCATTTGACAACTCTTCCCTTTGCATGTACTTGATTGCAATTTGATTTCTCTGAAAACGTTTTGGCACATAGATGGATTCAACGATGTTTCTTATAATGTATAGCTTGATTTATATGGAATGGTTAAGCGATTGGTATAATGTGATTTTACTATATAGAGTTATCTTGTATTATTGTGCAACGTTCTCTTGTTAGCTTATATTTATTAAAATTTTATTAAAACTTGTATCATTGTTATCATTGTTAACTTAGCATTGTTAAACAACAATATAGCATTAAAATTGCATCGAATAATATCAAATAAATTTTTATAACTACATAACAACATAAAATGGCAGTAAGGATAGCATTGAAGTGGCATTAATTATAGACATCAATCACATTAAGGATTATTTCTTTTAGACAACAATGTCAATTATTTTTATAAGCAGCGTGGAGAACCTTTAAAATGTTAAGTAGTGTACTTATTTTAATGGATAGTTTATAATTGTTGATAAACGTATTTGATTTGGTTAGGTGCCTTTCTTAGGGTGCATTATGATAACATTTATGACCTTAGTAGCTTGGTAATAGTTGAACCTTCGCAGTTAGACATCTAGCTTATTAGTTATTGGATGGGTTGTTAGTAGAGTTGGGTATTAGCTTGAGCTTTTCCTTTGCTTGTAGTCATCTTCCTTCTTCTCGACCTGTTTCTTGGGGTATGGTTGTAGTCTTCTTGTCAATTGTTTAGCCTCCTATCATGCTAGATTTTCTTGAGTACTTGGTCCCGTTAGTTTGTGTTGCGACAAGTTTATTGATGCATCTATCACTTGGGGACGGCATGATTCCTGATGAGGGGATCATGGTGCGCCCTATTGGATAGCGACAAATGATAACTTGTCTGGAGCAGGTGCCTTTCGTGTGGGTGTTGTTGACCGATGTAAGTTGTTGTTAGCGCTTAAGTTGAAACACCTTCATGCATTTGGTTGACGCGACTTGAGGTTCTAGTCATTGGTCGTCAAGTTCGTTGTGTCGGGACGAGGATGTTGTCCCTTATCTTGTAGATGTGGTCTTGTTTGCATCGAGTGGGTAGTCAATTATCCTTGTTTTTTTACGCATGTTTTGCCCAGTTGATATTTTTCCAGTGTGTGGAGTCATAGTTTTTTGTTTCCATATTGGTGTGGATGTGTTCGGTGTTTAGGTGTGGATAATTGTGTTGTCGTTGCCTTCCTTCCTAAAAAATAAAAATAAAAAAATCACCTTCTGCTTCGCTTATAGTTGTAACAATGGGGTCGTTACTTATGGTATCAGAGTTGGGTTCAACCCGTGACTTGGGAACCCTACGACTTTCATTGTTATTATATTTTATTTTAATGTTGCTAATTAAGTTGACTTGCATTCATGCAAGTAATCATGGTTATAGGACGTTGTGGAGGTAGACGACGGGGTGCTAGTGGAGGAGGGACGATGCCTCAAGTAGCATCCATGCCTGAGGAGGCTAACCCCCAGTGAGATGAATAGGTTTTTGTATAGGAGAAGATAGTGTTGGGTGATGTGGTTTGGTTGATGAGGTCTTTTCAACAGATTTTTGAGGCATTGATAAGATGTTTTGACAGAGAATAGGATAGGGTGTCGACACCCCCTAAGGATCCACCGTGCACTCTGGTTGGTACTGATAGCATTCACCGGGAACTCAAGAAGGTCAAATTTCTTGAGTTCTTTGGTGCCTCAGAGGGTGCAGCCACCAAGGCATGGTTGTATAATGTGGCAATGTGCTTTGCACTTCGTGACTATACCTCCAACATGAAGTTCCTCATGGAGGTATTTCAATTGAAGGGGAGCACTCTTTTATGGTGGAATACACTCCTATCATAGTTGAACATGGTCTTCGAAGACATGTCATGGGAATTTTTCGAGGAACCATTCCGAGAGAGGTACATTTCAAAGGAATTCATTGAGCATCAGCTTAACGAGTTCAATGCCTTATGACAGGGCGATCGTACGATGCATGATTACGAGGCCCATGTTATGGAGTTTCTTCAATATTCTCTGTATCTTAATACTAAGAAACTTAAGGTCAACAGGTTCATGTTCAGCCTTAATGGAAGCATACATGAAAATGTTAGCATTCTTATGCCTCAGACCTTGCATGATGTCATCTAGACGGCCCTTGTAGAAGCAAAGGAGCTTGTTAGTAGGGGTTAGAGTAGGACACCAGTGAGACTGGTAGGGCATCTGTCATATGGTGTGTAGCAACATCAGACACCAGCCAGACATATGCCAGCATATTGTGGCTTCAAGAGGGGATCCATTTTCTCTACACCTCAGCGAGCAATGCCTCAGCAACGAACTCCTTACTGAGGACTAGCACATCAGTAGCAACGTCGACTGCAACCGAAGCAGTTTAGGCCTATTCAGTAGAACAGAGAAGGATTCTAGGCTGGTGGGTTGTCAGCTTCTACTTCAGGTACCAGGAGTACTGGATCGATGAAGGGGTTTTGGACATGTGGGAAGACACACTACCAACGTGACTTCCTAGTGGAGAGGACTAGAGCATATGGATCAACCAGATCCACTACCATGGGATATTTCAGCAAGGCCCATCGAATTCATGTAGTGATGAATAACCACCAGACAAAGAGCCATTCGACTGTTCTTGAGACATCAAGTACCGTTGTTGATCATACCCTTAGTATTTTGATATATCCCAATGCTATCAAGAGTTTCATTTCAGGTGCAATGCTAAAAAAGATTAAGGTAAAGGTAGTCGAACAAGATGAGTTTAGCTTTGTAGAGATGGCTTCAGGAGCCAAACAATGTAAATGTGTTGAACCTTCATAGAATAGATCTAGCTGAACAATAATACACACATTTGTAGAGAGAGTTGGAAAAGGAAGAAGAAGGAGAGAAAGAATGGAAGAGTTCTCATTAACCATTATGAATAATGAATAATTTACACATGATATACTCTTTATAACTCAATGATTTCGACTTGAGGTGAACCAAGTCTCCATAGTGGTGGTCTAGAGTGATCTGGACACACACCAACAGTTACGGGAGTGAACTGCCACCTATTCTAGTCTCTCAAGTAGTTACAAGAGTGAACTGCCACCTAATTGATTTATCTAGTCAACTATTCTTCAGTTAACTGACTAAACAAAGAGTAGTGAGGAGTTAACTCATGGAATCAAGGCTAATGAACCACTTTGGTGACAATACCAAGGCAAGGTTGAATTATCATGGTGATGATCCAAATGCAACATCTAAACTCAAATCAACTAGTCAAACTGAAGTGTCAACTAAAAGAGAATATTTTCCAGGTGGAATATTCTATCCTAAAATATAGGAGACTAGATAATGACTAATTATGACTATTAAAAAAATAAAAACCTTAGCAAAAATAAATCCTAGGTGTGTGTGAAGTAATTCCAACACCCCCCCTGAACATCACTATGGTGAAAATAATGATTGGGTCCTAGCAACGGGGCCATGTTAAGTACCCAAGTACAAAAGATAGACTGAAAATAAAGTGAGGAAAGAGGGAAAAACTCATGGGAAACACCCCCCCCCCCCC
>SNQJ01S0025504.1:77087-111835 GCA_010110895.2 Picea sitchensis
AAGAACATAATTGTAATTCAATGATCCCCTCATGTACTAAGTCCTAGATGTAGTGCATTTGGATCTCGATGTGCTTTGTCCACTGCCTCTAAACTAGATCTCTATAGAACTTCAGAGTGCTCTAGTTGTCACACCAGATGGTGATCGACCGATGAAAATGAATGCCCAACTCAATGAGAGAATGTTGTAGCCACATAGCCTGAATGGTTATGTTAATTTCCCCTCTATACTCTGCCACGACTGAAGATAGAGAAATGGAAAATTGCTTCTTTCTCGACCAATAGATAAGCTCAAAACCAAGACTGAGTGAGTAACCAGATGTGGAATTTCGATCAATGTTATCGCCAACACAGTTAGAATCAGTAAACCTAATGAGATCTAATGTAGAGTCTTCTGCATAATGAATCCCAAAGGTGATGGTGCCTTGTACGTATCGAAGGATACACTTTGCATCTTTCCAATGTAGCTCATGCCGCTCCTACATGAACCTAGAAACTGCACCAACTACATATGAGAGGTCTAGTCTCAAGTGTGTGAGATACAACAAGCTCCCCAGTAGTTGTCTGTACAATGTGCTGTCAACCAGTGGAGTCTCCCCGCCATCCTCAAGTTTGACTCTTGATAGGAAAGGAGTCAAAGCAGACTTGCAATATGACATGTGAAATCTCTCAAGGAGATCTTGTGCATAATTGTCTTGAGATAGTTTGATGCCTGATGCATCCTGAATGATCTCAAGTCCAAGGAAGAAGTGTAGTGGACCCATGTTCATCATCAAAAAACTGTCATGAAGAATCCTCTAGACTGCAGCAATCGCTGAAGTCAAGCAACCGATGATCAACAAATCATCGACATACATAACTAAAAGTAGAAGTGAATCAACCATCTTGAGCATGCATACATTCGGGTTTGATTTACAACATACAAAGTTTTTTGACAACAGTTAGGAGTCCATCTTGGCATAGCAGGCCCTCGGAGCCTACTTGAGGCCATAAAGTGACTTCTTCAGTTGACAGACCAAATATGAGTCCTGCATAAACCCCTAGGGCTTCTCCATGTATATATCCTTGAAGAGATCACCGTGAAGAAATGCATTCTTCATGTGCATTTGATGGAATTCCCATCCCTTGGATGCCACAATGGCAAGGGCCAATTGAATGGAATCCATCTTTGGTACTGGCGCGAAGGTCTCATCATAGTTAATACCATGAACTTGCTAAAAGACTTTGGTGACAAGCCTAGATTTGTATCTATTGATCTATCCATCCACTGCACTCTTGGTCCTGCAGACCCATCTGCATATGACAAGTTTCCTCCTAGAAGGAAGGGGAACCATATCCCAAGTCTAGTTCTCGAGGAGGGAGTTGTACTCCTCTTGCATGGTGGATTCCTAGAAGGGATTTCTAGCAGCCTTGCCATAATACTATGGATCAATGGTTGCGAGTGCAACAAAAGGCTCCTTGAAATCAGATCGAGTCCTCCTAGTAGAAGTTGGATAACCGACGAGATCCCCCACACCCTGAAGAGTATTTTGTGCCCACTTGGTCCTCTGCTCTGGCTCTGAAACTGCATATCGATGCTCTAACTCTGCATCTAATTGTACTAACTCTAAATATAAATATGAATCATCTGCATCCTCTATATCAGAACTCTCTTCTGAATAAGAGTCGGCATGTGCATGCTCATCATCTCGGACAGGTGGAAGAGTGAAGGTGTTTGCATGCGACTATTGTGGTACATGCAAGACACTTTCCTCGAACTTGACACTGCGCTCAATGATGAGTCGGTCCAATGAAATATCAATAAGTTGATATCCCTTCACACCGTTGGGGTATCCAACAAAAATTCACTTAGTGCTCTGTGGATGAAGTGCCTTCCTATTTTAAGAGGGAATCAAGGTTCATGCATGAGAACCAAAAATGCGAAAGTGGGTCACTTCTAGTTTGAGTCTACTCCAAGCCTCGTAGGGGGTCTTATCCTTGACAAATCTATGGGTAGATCTATTCTAGATGTATGTTGCATAGTCAAGTTCTTCGGCCCATAGTCTCTGTGGTAGTGATTTTTCATGCAACATGGAAGATGCCATCTCCTTTAGAGATCATTTTTTCCACTCAGCAACTCTGTTTTGTTGCAGAGTGTAGGGAACTATGTGCTACAACTGAATCCCTGCCTCATGGAAAATATTTTGGATCTCATGATTCACATACTCTCCCCCGTTATCATTTCAAAGGAATTTGATCTTCTTTTTGGACTGTGTCTCAACCAAGGCTTGGAAATCTTTGAGGTGTTGACAGACCTCAGAGTTTTTCCTGAGAAAGTAGATCCATGTAAAACATAAGAAATCATAAAAAAAAATGAGAACAAACCTCTCTTCATTGATAGATGGATGTGGAAAAGGACCCATAAGGTCACGATGGATCATATCTAAAGGTCCAGAAGCTCGCTGAGACTTTCCCTTCTCAAATTTCTCTTGAGGGTGTTTTCCGAGAACACATCCCTCACATACTCCCTTGGAGAAATGGATCTCTGGTAGACCATGAACTAATTTGTGCTTGCTAAGATGTTGCATGTATTTGAAATTCAAATGTCCAAACCTTTCATGCCATATCCTACTACTTTCATTAGCATGAGTAAGCAGTAAAGAAGAATCAGGTTCAATGAATTCAAAAAATGTATACAATCTAGACTGATGATTTACCTCACCGATACCAACCCTGGAGTTGGTTTGCATGTCGTAGATGTACACATAATTTGGTGTGAAGATGACTTTATTTCCGATGTCAATATTCATCATCCGATACACAGAGATAAGGTTGATAGAAAGCTTGGGAACATGCATCATGTTCTCGAAGCTTCCATTGGTGAGTTCAATCCTTCCTTTGTCGGTGACTTTGACAAAAGAATATTCCCCCATCAGAATAGGAGGACACTTGCATGCATCCAACGAAGAATATACTACTTCTGAGGAAGCCATGTGATGTGATGCTCCTGAGTCTACGATCCAAGCATCGAGAGAGGAATTGATGGCAATCAAGGCATGGCTAGAATTGTCTTTCTTGGAATTCTGATCTTCTGTCTTATTCTTCTTAACACCCTTGGGGATGCGATCTCTAAGGTTGTTTTTCTAAAGTATCTGATACATCAGATCTATTTGTCTTTGCATGCACGTATATTCCAAATGGAATCCTTTGTGACAATATGTGCATTTCTCTCCTTTTCTTCCCTTTTCTCCTTTGGATCTAGAGGCATCGGTGAAGGGTTTTGTGTACCCTTCCTTCTTCATATGTGCATGATATTTCCACTTATATTTATCTTTAGATTTCTGATATTTGTGACTGCCATCAATCACAATAAGTGCATGCTCCCTTGGGCCTTTGATTGCACCCATGTTGATGAGATTGGTTTGCTCTTGTGTCAAGGATTCTATAATGTCCTCAAGAGAAGGCATCTTCTAGGTGGATCGAGAGGCGAATATAATAGTATGAAATGTAGATATGAATACTATGAATTTAGGACCAAGCTTGGAGAGAATGGTGAGAACCATTTGTTTCTCTTCCTTTGATTTATCAACACCGCAAGCTTTGAGTTGCGACAGTAAATCCTTGAATGTAAAGAAATCTTGGATATTCTCGAAGATTTTTGGATCCAATGTGAGAATATCCAACTCCAACATGTGTCCCCTCATATCATCCTTTTTTCCAAATATCCCTTCCAATATGGTCTAGGCTTCATTGGGATTCTTACAGGAAGATATATGAAAAAGGAGATCAGGAGAAATAAGACTGCAAATTGTTCCGAGTGCCTCATCCATGCAATTTAAGTACTTGGACTTTTCTATGGATGATGTCGGCTATGTATATGTATTCATGGTTAAACTATACAACCCTATGGATCGAATATACATGGATATTTTCTCCTTCCATGCAAAATAGTTGTAAGGTGTTAGAATGAATTCTTTTCGGAATTCCATCTTTCCGTTGTCTTGAATCTTTTGTACCTGCAAAATTTTTTGGTGTAGTTTTTTCTTAGAATTTCATTGGCTCTGATACCATGTAAATGTGTTGAATCTGTACAGAATATATCTAGCTAAAAAATAATACACACATTTACGGAGAGAATTGGAAAAGGAAGAAGAAGCAGAGAAAGAATGGAAGAAGTCTCATTAACCGTTATGAATAATGAATAATTTACACATGATATACTCTGTATAAGTCAATGAGTTTGACTTGAGGGGAACCAAGTCACCATAGTGGTGCTATAGAGTGATATGGACACACACCAATAGTTATGGGAGTGAACTTCCACCTATTCTAGTCTCTCAAGCAGTTATGGGAGTGAACTGCCACCTAGTTGAGTTAACTAGTCAACTAGTCTTCAGTTAACTGACTGCAAAATGATTAGTGAAGAGTTAAATCAAGGAATCAAGGCTAATGTGACACTTTGGTGATGATACCAAGGAAATTTTGAATTATCATGGTGATGATCCCAATGTTTTATGGTGATGATCCCAATACAACATCAAAACTCAACTCAACTAGTCAAACTGAAGTGTCAACTGAAAGAGAATATTCTCTAGGTGGAATATTCTCTCCTAAAATATAGGAGACTAGATAATGACTAATTATGACTAATAAAAAAATAAAAACCTTAGGAAAAATAAATCCTAGGTGTGTGTGAAGTAACTCCAACACCCCCGCTTGAACATCACTATGGTGAAAATAAAGATTGGGTCCTAGCAACGAGGCCATGTTAGGTACCCAAGTAGAAAAGATACACTTAAAATAAAGTGAGGAAACAAGGAAAACCTCATGGGAACCCCACCCCCCACCCCCCTCAACGTACAATGTATGTAAAAATAAGAACTACAGTTGCTAGGAAACTGTGTCCTTCAGTCCAAGACAACCTCGCAGAGAATGAAATTTTTGCTCAGTAAAGGTCTTGGTGAAAATGTCTTTCGTCTATTCTATTGAAGAACATAACTGTAAGTCTATGATCCACTCATGTACTAAGTCATGGATGTAGTTCATGTGGATCTTGATGTGCTTTGTCCACTGCCTCTAAAACAAACCTCTACAAAACTTTAGAGTGCTATGGTTGTCACACCAGATGACGATCGGCCGATGAAACTGAATGCCCAAATTAGTGAGAAAATGTTGTAGCCACATAGCCTAAATGGTTATGTTAACTACCCCTCTATACTCTGCCTTGGCCGATGATAGAGAAATGGAAAATTTCTTCTTGCTTGACCAACATATAGGCCCAGAATCAAGACTGAGTGAGTAACCAAATGTGGACTTGTGATCAATGCTATCGCCAACCTAGTCAGAATCAGTAAACCCAATGAGATCTAATGTATATTATATGCAATAATGAATCCCAAAGGTGATGGTGCCCTGTACATATCTAAGGATACACTTTGCAGATTTCCAATGTAGCTCATGCGGCTCCTACATGAACCTAGAAACTATATCAACATCATATGAGAGGTTTGGTCTCAAGTGTGTGAGATACAACAATATCCCCCTTAGTTATCTGTACAATGTGTTGTCAACCAGTGGAGTCTCCCCGCCATCCTCAATTTTGACTCCTGATAGGAAAGGAGTCGGAGAAAACTTGCAGTTTTTCATGTGAAATCTCTCAAAGAGATCTCGTGCATACTTGGCTTGAGACAGTTTGATGCCTGATGCATCCTAACTAATCTCAAGTCCAAGGAAGAAGTGTAGTGGACCCATATCCATCATCAAATACCTGTATTGAATAATCCTCTTGACTGCAGCAATCATTGAAGTGAAGGAACCGGTGATGAAAAAATCATCGACATACAAAACTAAAAGTAGAAGTGAATCAACCATCCTGAGCATGTATACATTCGGGTCTGATTTACAACATACAAAGTTTTGTGACAATAGATAGGAGTACATCTTGGCATACTAGGCACTCGGAGCCTGCTTGAGGCCATAAAGTGACTTATTTAGTCGACATACCAAATATGAGTCCTGCATAAATCCCTGCGACTGGTCCATGTAGATCCCCTCAGAGAGATCACCATGAAGAAATGCATTTTTCACATCCATATGATGGAATTCCCATCCCTTGGCTTCCTCAATGTCAAGGTCCAATCAAATTGAATCCATCTTTGGTACTTGAGTGAAGGTCTCATCATAGTCAATACCATGAACCTGCTGAAAGGCTTTGGCGACAAGACTGGATTTGTATATATTGATCTGTCCATCTACTGCACTCTTGGTCCTATAGACCCATCTATATATGACAAGTTTCCTCCCAGAAGGAAGGGGAACTAGATCCCAAGTGTGGTTCTCAAGAAGGGAGTTTTACTCCTCCTACAAGGTGGATTCCCAGAAGGTATTTCCAGCAGCCTCACCATAAGACTATGGATCAGTGGCAGTGAGTGCAACAAGAGGCTCCTCAAAATTAGATCAAGTCATCCTAGTATCAGTTCGATCACCGTCAAGATCCCCTGCATCCTGAAGAGTAGTCTATGCCCACTTGGGTCTCTTATCTGGCTCTGCAACTGCATCTGGATGCTCTGAATCTGCATCTGAATGTACTGACTCTAAATTTGAATGTGAATCATCTAAGTCCTCTATATCAGAAATCTCATCTGAAGAAGAGTCAGCACGTTCATTCTCATCATCTTGAATATGTGGAAGAGTGAAGGTGTTTGCATGTGACTGCTGAGGTACATGCTAGACACATTCCTCGAATTTGACACAGGGATCAATGATGAGCCAGTCCGAGGAAAGATCAATAAGTCAATATCCCTTCACACCGTCGGGGTATCCAAAAAAAATGCACTCAATTCTCTATGGATCATGCTCCTTCCTCTTTTTAGAGGTAATCTGGGCCCATGCACAAGAACCAAAAATGTGAAAGTGGGTCACTTCCAGTTTGAGGCTGCTCCAAGCCTCGTACGGGGTCTTATCCTTGACAGATCTATGGGGAGATCTATTTTGGGTGTATGTTGCATAGTTAAGTGCTTTGGCCCATAGTCTCTGTGGTAGTGAATTTGTATGCAACATGCAAGATGGCATCTCCTTTAGATATCGGTGTTTCTTCTCAACAACTCTGTTTTGCTGCTGAGTGTAGGGAACTGTGTGCTGCAACTAGATCCTTGCCGCATGGAAAAGATTGTGGATCTCATGATTCAAATACTCTCCCCCCTTATCATTTCAAAGGATTTTGATCTTCTTTCCGAACTATGTCTCAACCAAGGCTTTGAAATCTTTGAGGTGTTGAGAGACCTTAGATTTTTGCCTAAGAAAGTAGATCCAAGTAAAACATGAGAAATCATCAACAAAAATGAGAACAAACCTCTCTCTTATGAAGGATGGATGTGGGAAAGGACTCGTAAGGTCACTATGGATCACATCTAAAGGTGCAGAAGCTCGTTGAGACTTTCCCTTCTCGAATTTCTCTTGAGGGTGTTTTCCGAGAACACATCCCTCACATACTCCCTTGGAGAAATTGATGTCTAGTAGACCATCAACTAATTTTTCTTTCTAAGCTGTTGCATGTATCTAAAATTCAAATATCCAAACCTTTCATTCCATATCCTACTACTTCCATCATCATGAGTAAGCAGTAAAGCATAATCAGGTTCAATGAATTCAAAAACGGGATACAATCTAGACTGATTATTTACCTCACCGATAGAAACTCTGGAGTTGGTTTTCATGTCGTAGATTTCCACAAAATTTGGTGTGAATATGAATTTATTTCCGGTGCCGTAATTCCTCATCTAATACATAGAGAGAAGGTTGACATAAATCTTGGGAACATGCAACATGTTCTCGAAGCTTCCATTGGTGAGTTCAATCCCTCCTTTGCCAGTGACTTTTACA
The DNA here is from genome assembly GCA_010110895.2 of Picea sitchensis. Lineage (NCBI taxonomy): Eukaryota > Viridiplantae > Streptophyta > Pinopsida > Pinales > Pinaceae > Picea > Picea sitchensis. The sequence continues at coordinate 84,947 of SNQJ01S0025504.1, forward strand.
AAAGAGTTGTCCTCCATCAAAATAGGAGGAACTTTGCATGCATCCAACGAATAATATATTTCTTCTGAGGCAGACATGTGATGTGATGATTCTAATTCTACGATCCAAGCATCGAGAGAGGAGTTGATGGAAATCAAGGCATGTTTAGAATTGTCTTTCTTAGAATTCAAATCTTTTGGCTTCTTCTTCTTTGCACCCTCGGGGATGCAATCTCCAAGGTTGTTTTCCTTAAGTATTTGATACATAAAATATATATTTTTTTCCATGCATGTGGATTCTGAATGGAATCCTTTGTGACAGTATGTGCATTTCTCTCCTTTTCTTCCCTTTTCTTCTTTGGATTTCGAGGCATCGGTGAAGGGTTTTGTGTACCCTTCCTTCTTTGTATGTACATGATATTTCCACTTATATTTATCTTTAGATTTCTGATATTTGTGTCTGCCATCATGCACAGTAAGTGCATGAACCCTTGGGCCTTTGATTGTGCCTATGTTGATGAGCTTGGTTTGCTCTTGTGTCAGGGATTCGATAAAGTCCTCAAGAGAAGGCATCTTCCAGGTGGATCTAGAGGAGAATTTGATAGTATGTAATGTAGATATGAATACTAATAATTTAGTACCAATGTTGGAGAAAATGGTGAGAACCATTTGTTTCTCCTCCTTCAATTTATCAACCGTGGAAGATTTGAGTTGCGACAATAAATCCTTGAATTTTGTAAAGAAATATTGGATATTCTCGAAGATTTTGGATCCAATATGGGAAGATCCACTTCCAACATGTGTCCCCTCATATGATCCTTTTTTACAAATAACCCTTCGAATATTGTCCAGGATTCATTGGGAGTCTTACAGGAAGATATATGAAAAAGGAGATCAGGAGAAATAATACTGCAAATTGTTTTGAGTGCCTCATCCATGCGATTTAAGTACTTGGATTTTTCTATGGATGATTTCAGCTCTGTATATGTATTCATGGTTAACCTATAAAACCCTCTAGATCAAATATGTATGGATATTTTCTCCTTCCATGCAAAATAGTTGTAAGGTGTAAGAATGAATTCTTTTTGGAAGTCCATCTTTCCGTTGTCTTCAATCTTTTGTACCTACCAAACATTTTGGTGTAGATTTTTATTAGCAATCCATCTGCTCTGATACCATGTAAATGTGTTTAACTTGCACAGAATAGATATAGCTAAACAATAATACACACATTTGCAGAGAGAATTGGAAAAGGAAAAAGAAGGAGAGAAAGAATGGAAGAATTCTCATTAACTATTATGAATAATGAATAATTTACACATGATATACTCTGTATAACTCAATGAGTCAACTTGAGGTGAACCAAGTCACCATAGTGGTGGTATAGAGTGATCTGGACACACAACAATAGTTATGGGAGTGAACTTTGACCTATTCTAGTCTCTTAGGTTCTTACGGGAGTGAACTGCCACCTAGTTGAGTTAACTACTCAACTAGTCTTCAGTTAACTGACTGAACAAAGAGTAGTGAGGAGTTAAATCAAGGAATCAAGGATAATGTTCCACTCTAGTGATGATACCAAGAAAATGTCAAATTATCATGGTGATGATCCCAATGTTGCATGATGATGATCCCAATGCAACATCTAAACTCAACTCAACTAGTCAAATGGAAGTGTCAACTGAAAGAGAATATTATCCAAGTGAAAAATTCTCTCCTAAAATATAGCATACTGCATAATGACTAATTATGACTAATAAACAAATAAAAACATTAGGAAAAAAAAATCCTAGGTGTGTGTGAAGTAACTCCACCAAACTGAAGGTTGGAGGGAAGGTTATAGATTGTACCCTTAACCTGGGAGAGTTTGTCACCAGGGCCAACCTGTACATCACGATCTTATGACGTCATGATCACTATGGATTGCTTGGAATCACGTGAGGCGATACTTAATTGTAATATGAAATGGTTGAGATTGGTCGATGATGAGGGAAAAATATGCATGATTGTAGGATGGAACTAGGGAGTTTCCCTAAGGTTCATCTCTTCCTTGCAGCTACGGAAGAGAATGCACAAGGCATGTAAGTTTTATGAAATTCTTGTGTTAAACGAGAACGGAGTTGAGGAAGGTTGAGAACACCTTCCGATGGTGAGAGAGTTTGTAGACATATTTCCAGAGGAGTTACCTGGGATGCCGCCGTAGGGGGAATTTTAGTTTACCATAGACCTGAAACCGAGGACTTAACCAATAGCAAGAACGCCTTATCGGATGTTGACCCTGGAGTTAAAAAAGTTGAGAATGAAAATGAAGGAGCTATTGGACCTAATACTTATACATCCATGTGTGTCACCATGGCGTGCACCTATTATTTTCAAACGAAAGAAGGATGGATCATGGAGACTCTACATTGACTATCGTCAATTGAATAAGGCAACGATCAAGAATCAATATTTCTTGTCGAGGATTGAAGAGCTATTCGATCAGATGAAGGGTGCGACAGTGTTTTCAAAGATCTATTTCTGATCAGGCTATCACGAGTTACAAATCAAGGAGGATGATGTCCCTAAGACTGCCTTTAAGATGAGGTTTGGACATTACGAGTTTATTGTTTTACCATTTGGACTGACAAATGCTCCAGGGGTATATATGATTTTGATGAACGGGGTGTTCCACGAGTACTTGGACAAGTTCATCCAAGTATTCATTAATGATATTTTGATTTACTCCCAGACGATGAAGGAGCATGAAGAGCACGTGTGCTTGTTACTACAATGTCTGTGAGAGCACAAATTATATCGAAAGTTCTCCAAATGCTCGTTTTATCAATCGAGGATTCACTACTCAGGGCATGTCATCTTTGACGAAGGTATCGCCATGGATCCAGCAAAGGTGGAGGATATTATGCAATGGCTTGTGCCGATGAATGTCTCAGAAGTGTGTAGATTCATGGGTTTAGCAGGATACTATCGACGGTTCATCGAGGTATTTTCAAAGATAGAAAATCCAATCACGGAGTTGCAGAAGAAGAACAAGAAGCTTTTTTATACCGAGAAATGTGCGGAAGCATTTTAGAGGCTCAAAGAGAAGTTGACAACAACACCAATACTAAAGTTCCCTGACATGGACGCAAACTTCTTGGTATGCACTGACGCGTCCAAGGAAGGATTAGGAAGAGTCCTTATGCAAGATGGTCGAGTGATCGCTTACATATCGAGGAAACTGAGAAGGAATGATGAGAACTATGCGACGCATTATTTGGAGTTGTTAGCAATTGTCTATGCCTTGAAGGTTTGGAGGCACTACCTTGTTGGATGAAAATTTGAACTAAAAATGGACCACTATGGACTACATCACATCTTTATGCAAAGTGACCTGAACACGCGACAACGGTGTTGATCATAATTTCTTAGCGAGTACAATTTTGAGATTTATTACATAAAAGGAACATTGAACTCAGTGGAAGATGCATTGAGTCAGAGACCACGCATATTTTTGGTGTTGCCTCTTTAGACGAATATACGTGAAAAGATTCTAACTTTACAGTGTGACGATGACTCGTACAAAGAGGTCGAGGAGTTTATTGGACAAAAGACAATTATGGTACCAAGATTTGAATTATTTGTGTTTGACAATGATGGATTATTGAGGTTTAAAAATCGGATTTATGTACAACCGAAGGACGAGTTGAGGATATTGATCCTGAACGAGGCTCATAGAGAAATATACATGGCTCACCCATTAGTCATGAAGATGAGGGAAGACCTTAAACCCTTAATCTTATGGAAAGGAATGAAGGCAGACATAGTCAACTATGTGTCCAGATGTCTAGAATGTCAACAAGTAAAGGCCGAACATAGACATCTAGCAGGATTGCTATAGCCACTCGCTATTATGGAATCGAAATGGGAGGTTATTTCGATGGATTTTATTGTTGTATTTTCACTGACAGCAAGGAGACACGACTCGATTTTCGTAGTAGTCGACACTCTGACAAAGAGTGCTCATTTTATTCCTATGCGTACGACCTACTAGGCACCTGACATGGCTAGAGTTTTCATCAGTGAGATTTTGAGGTTGCATGGCGTGCCTAAGAGGATATTATCCAATCGAGGATTGGTGTTTACTTGACTATTTTGGACTAGTTTTCAAGAGGCCTTGGGAACCCAAATTAAATTTAGTACTGTGTATCACCCGAAGACTGACGGGTAGACCAAATGAATGAACCAGACATTGGAAGACATGTTGTGCATGTACGTGATGGAACAACAAAAGCGTTGGGAATAATTCTTGTCACTCGTAGAATTTACTTATAACAACAACTACTAAAGCACCACTAAGATGGCGCCTTTCGAGTTCCTTTATGGGCGACCATGGCAAATGCCTTTGATTTGGGGTTGGCTTGAGGATAGGGTCTTGGTTGGACCAGAATCAGTCCAAGAAATGGAAGAGAAAATGAAAACAATAAGACAAAGGATCAAAGAAACGTAGGATCCACATAATAGTTATTCTGATGCGCACTGTGTTGACTGTAGTTACAAAGTTGGCGATCGAGTCTTCTTGCGAGTAAAACTGCATAAGAGTTCGATCAAGTTTGGAAAGGGAGATAAACTCTCTCCTAGGTTCATGGGACTTTTTGAGATTGTGGAGAGGAAGGGGCCCATAGCATATCGACTAGCCTTGCCTGATTATTTGAGGCATATGCACGATGTTTTTCACGTATTTTTTTTGAGACATTATATTAGTGATCCTACACATGTTATTAACATGAGTTCCTTGTAGGTATCGGGCGAGGGGGAACTCATGGATGAGACGATCACATCCTGGATCATCTCATTCAACAACTACAACCTCAAAAAGTAGAACAGGTCAAGGTCCAGTGGGACAACTATAGTCTGCACTCGATGACCTGGGAGGAAGCATATGATATGCGCCAACACTTTCCATTTTTGTTTGATAGATAGACTTATGATATTGTGATACGCATTATTTCGACACTTATATACTGTGAAACTTTGGGATGAATTTTATACCAAGAGGGGGTGTATGTAACATCCCGCTCTTGCGGGCACTGAGCAAACTTATTCTTTGAGGACACTTGCTTACAAGTGATCCAGATTATTATACTATTGGGCATTTGATTATGATTATGAGGTGTTATGGATTTATGACATGTTATTTTGTTTTATTGACATGGGAAAGTGTTATTGAATTGGTTTTCCTGAGTGTGAAGGCTTTTGGACCTCGAGGATGCAGAGGCATCGATGAAACCCCTTGGACTCCAGACCGAGTCAGGGAGTGGACAATTAGGGTTTGATTGTTGTATATATGACTTATGTGCATATGATTAGATGTTATGATTATAGATTTTATTCTGACATGATTCATTGATGATGTAGGTTGATGAGAACTTGCCGACTAGACTCACATGTGGAGTAGAGGGGTCATGCACGATAACCAGATACATTGAGGGAGAGGTGTGCACAATATCCCTGCCACAACCTACTATCACTCCCACCATGGATCAAACTATAGATTAACAATTACCTATTTTGATAAGACTTACGATGTCATGAGGTCTGACTGCGATAGTCTCTCACAATTATTCTAAGGGGCACGCAATAAGGCAGGGGCCTTATTCCTTAGAGGCCCTTAGTCTCCCACAAGATCACCTGACAGAGTATTGACTCCAGGGGTTTTTGATCTCTACCAAGTCGGTCAAGAGAAGAGGGGCACCCTTGGAGCACGTAGTGTTTCCTTAAGGGCATGTTGCACAAGAAAAATGGAAAGAGGCGAGTGGCACCCTTGGAGCATGTAGTGCATCCTGAAGGGCATGTCGCGCAAGGGAAATAGAATGAGGTGAGTGGCACCCTTAGAGCACCTAGTGCATCTTGAAGGGAACGTCGTGTTGTTAAATAATAAATGAATAAACCTAGATGGCCTTGGAATGAATAGTGTGATGAGAAAGATTTAAAAAAAAATCCCCAATAAAATTTCGTCGAGCCTAGGAAAATAAAATCTAGGTCTAAGTGATACTTGTGATAAAAAAATATATTTTATATAAAAATAAAAATAAAAATAAATAAATAATAATAATAATAATAATCATTAATCATGTGACAAGAAGGGGGTAAGCAATTCAATTAATTTATAAAAATATTTTGGGGGATAAAATTTTAAAAAGAGGGGACATAATTGTTTTGTTACATTGCTAATTAAAAATTTATTAATTAAAAAAAAAAAAGAGGGGAAAAGGGTAATTTTCTACACATGCCAATTTGAGTTTTAAATGAAAAGGGAAAGAGGGAAATTTAAAAGAATTAGGAAACTAAGGAAAAATGAGGAAACATAAAGAGAAAGGGGAAACATAAGACACAAACAGAATGACTAACTTAGTAAGATATCTTGCATTTAAAAACATTCTAAATCGAACTCAACTAGTAAATTAGTTAGCGGGTAAGTCATTAAAATGTGTAAGGGAATATTGGGACAATTAGGAGGGATTCTAGGAATTCTTTTAGGTGGGTGAGGGAAATAAAAGTAATTAATTAATTAAAGAAATTAATTTATGGTGAAATGAAGGGGATGGGTGACACATGTACCAGGAGGATTTTTGTGAATTAAATTATTGAACAATAAATTAAATTGGATTTTGGGAAAGTAAATGACTTAGAAATTCTATATAAAGGAGGGACGAGGAGGAGGAGGATGGATCTATTCTGTTATGTGTAACATTATACTGTAGAATTTTAGACTTGACTTACTTAGCTTGTGGGAGTTGGGATACCCAACTCAGTGAGGAGTGGTATCTCGGCCTTGCGAGGAAAGCTAGGAGCTAGCTATTCTTTGGTTTTGTGGGAGTGGACCATTTGCGACTTGGGGGTATAAGGCAGAAGAAGAGTACCCCTAGCACTGGCTAGGAGGTATCGGTGAAGTCTCATCGGTCAACAATTGGGAACCGCACAGAGCACGCGGGACAACAACTCAGAGAGGGCGACTTGGGCTATGGTGCGCTTTCATATATTCTGCATGTTATATTATTATAAACCTTACGCATTAATTTCTATAGTTTTAACTATGTAAATAAGGTGTTGAACTTAGTAGTTCAATCGAGAACTTAAATTTCCTTAGCCTTAAGTTCGCCACTTGAATTGATTCCAGTGGTAATCGATCCCTGAATGTTGTGACTATCCTATGGTTTTATTTATTTTTTGTTGAGTTTGCGCTGCTTACTTTGCCCTCATCCCTAGCTCATCAGTCCTTTCCAGAGTAGTTGGCCACGAGACAGATCGACGGTTGTCGCTTCAGTGTTAGTAGACCTATAGATCCCAATGCCCTTCTTTTCTATGCGTGGATGATGAGAGAAGGATTCTTCTCCCCATCTGTCTACCCCTGTTGATTGTTCTTAGTTGATTTATGGTCATTGCGCCTTTTGTCGATTGAGTACCTCTACATCTAATTTCCTAAACTCTGAAAACCCCTTCGTCTCCTTGAAGGATTATCCTTATTTTTCCTTGATTGATAACCTCTGAGTTGAAGGCCTAATATCTGCATTTTGGATTGTTTGTGTGTGTATTGATATATTTATTGAACATCCACGTGGTTAATGGTTGACAACGATGTATTCTTAAGGATTTCCTTATCATGGATAGAAAGTTTTTATATGATTACATTTTTTGATATGTCGGCACTCATTCTTATGATAGGGCTGCTAGTTTTATATCTACCTGCAATTATATACATATGCTTGCGTTTCTTTCATTTACAACACAAAATTTTTCGGGTGTTTGCTTGATGGATGGGAAGTTGATCTGGATGCAAATTTTTGTTTTCATTTCACTTCGATTTACCCTTTTTATGGCCCGTCGATGCCATTATTTCAACCCCGAATTTACAAACTATTAACCACACTTCTTCTCTGCGTTTTTATATATTGAATGTGTTCATGGCTAGATATATTAATCTGGAAATTTGCCATTTGTAATACTGTGATTTTGCCCATTTGTTACCTGCGAATTTTGGCCACTGGTTATGACTGCTATTTTCCCATTTGTTACCTGAAGATTTTCCATTTGTAAGACTGTGATTTTCCCAAGTGTTACCTAGAAATTTTGGCCATTAATCTCTGCGATTAATCTATTCCATTAATAATTATTAACCTCAGTGATTTTGCCTTTAAAACTCTGCGATTTTGGCTAGTAATATTTATGATTAAGCTATGCCATTAATCATTATTAACCTCAACAATTTTGCCTTTAAAACTCTGCGATTTTGGCCATTAATCTATGCAATTAAGCTCTTCCATTAATCATTATTAACCTCAACGCTTTTTCCTTTAAACCTTTATGATTTTGGCCATTAAACTCTGCGATTAATCTCTTCCATAAATCATTATTAACCTCAACAATTTTGTATTTAACCTCCGTGATTTTGCCATTAATCTCTACGATTAATCTCTTCCATTTATCATGTTTATGCTTTGTGATTTTGCGTCTTCATGTATTTATTATCTCTACTTCTTCATGTATTTATTAATCTCTGTGACTTTCCACTTATCTCTGCGTCTTCATGGAAATTTTTGGTTGGAGGTGGAAACCAATTTATCTTTGCGTCTTCTTCTCTTTTTTCTAGCCTTGTCATTTGAACACTCTTCCGTTTGCCTATACTTGATTGTGATTTGATTGCTCTGAAAATGTTTTGGTGTATAGCTGGATTCAACGACTTTTCTTGTAATGTATAGCTTGATTTATATGGCATGGTTAAGCGATAGGTATAATGTGATTTTACTATATAGAGCTATTTTGTATTATTGCGCAATGTTCTCCTGTTAGCTTAGCTTTCTTACAACTTGTATCATTGTTATCATTGTTAACTTAACATGTATTATTGGGTTATGTTATCCTTATGACAACGATAAAATGGCATTTGTTTCTAGACAACGTTCTTCTGTTATTAATTAGCATTAATAATTATTGTTGTTGGATAGCGTTTAAAATTATCATTAAATCTCATTGAATAACGTCGAGGTGACAATTATTTATAAACAACAAGATATCATTAAAATTTCATTGAATAGCGTCAAATGGATTTTTATAACCGCATAACATCATAAAATGGAAGTAAGGATAACATTGAAGTGGCATTGATTATAAACATCGATCACATTAAGGATTATCCCTTTTAGACAATAATGTTGATTATTTTTATAAGCAGCGTGAAGCACCTTTAAAATGTTAAGTAGCTTACTTATTTTAATGGATAGTTTATAATTGTTGATAAGCAAATTTGATTTGGTTAAGTGTCTTTCTTAGGGCACATTATGATAACATTCATGACCTTAGCATCTTGGTAACAGTTCGACCTTCACGCTTAGACATCTGGCTTATCAGTTATTGGATGGGTTGTTGGCAGAGTTGGGTATTAGCTTGATCTTTTCCTTTGATTGTAGTCATCTTGCGTATTGTCGACCTGTTTCTTGGGGTATGGGTGTAGTATTCTTGTCAGTTGTTTCACCTCCTAAAACATTAGATTTTATTGAGTCCTTGGTCCCATTAGATTGTGTTGCGCCAAGGTTATTGATGCGTCTATCACCTGGGGATGACATGAGTCCTGATGATGGGATCATGGCGCGCCCTATTCAATAGTGGCGAATGATAACTTGGCTCGAGTCGGTGCCTTTTGTGTGGATGTTGTTGACCGATATAAGTTGTTTTTAGCACTTAAGTTGTAACGCTTCATGTGTTTGGTTCATTTGCCTTGAGGTTCTAGTCATTGGCATGGTCTTCTTTGCGTCGGGAGGGTAGTCTTTTATCCTTGTTTTTTTATGCATGTTTCACCTAGTTTCTCTTGTGCCAGTGCATGGATTCATAGTTGTTTGTTTCCATATTGGTGTGTGTGTGTGTTCATCATTTAGGTGTGGATAACTATGTCATCATTTTCTTCCTTCCTAAAAACAAAAAAAAAAATTTCACCTTTTGCTTCGCCTGTAGTCGTAATGATGGGGTCATTACATATCAGTTTGTCAGTTTTCCCATGGGTTCTCACCAGGTTCGTGACCAAGAAACAACGTAGAGGTCGATTGAAGAGACAAAATGGGTTAAGAATTCAGATGGTTGAATGACCAACTAACTCCCATGGAGGTTGGAAGAATGACCATAAACACGACTGACTCATCAGTTTTAACTGCTTGTGCCCAAGTTGACATTATTCTTCCTAGAGCTTCATGCATTTCCTTTTTCACACGTTCCCTTTATAGGACATTAGGACAACACTCAACATGTCCACCTTAGCCTTCAAGAAATAATAATAAATGATTATCTCGTTTAGAGGTAACCCCCTAGCTTAGCCCCTAGGTCCACACACTTAGCCTCCTCCCTTACCCAACCTTGTGGAAGCTTATTCCCCCATCACTCTTTCTTCATGGTCGGTCTGCACACAACGATGTTTATATTTTATTAATGATCTACATAATTACATATACAAAATCAGGCTCCTGGCCTTTAACACTTAGGCTCTTTGGCCTTATAAACATATAATCCGACCAGCTTATATACACTTGGCTCACCAACCTATAAACATGATTTCAATTCATAATAAAACTTGGGCACTACCGACGGATATTACAATACCTAATGACAAGCATTGTTCCTTGGGAAAATTACTATGGCATAATATCTTTAAGTCGATAAAATTGGGAAGAATACTTACTATATGTTAAACTCTAGTTTGAATTGTCCATATGATCTATGTAATTCTTTATTTGGATGTGCATGTTATTCACACATAGGTTTCTCATGAAAATAATGTCTTTAACACATATATCAAACATTACTTCTTATGTAATTTAATTATGTAGTGTTATTTTCATGTATGTGATAGGCCAACTCGATGTTCGATTTGAAGATAAGGAAATTTTAAGAGTGATCACTATGATGCCTCAGACAAATAAAATGAATAGAGGAAATTAATATATATCTATAGTTGTGGATATCATATATAATCAAGAGGATGTATATGCACTTGCATGTATTCCCTCAAATTAAATAATATAGAAATAGAACACAACAAATCTCTCTCAACTTCAAGTGAGATGGAGCTCACAAAACTTCAATTCAATAGACAAAAACCAATTACATTTATAGCTTTAAGTCTCAACAAAAATATTGGACCCAACTCCTTAATTTGTGGATCTCAAACTGCCCACATGCTAAAGCCAAATTCTTGTAAAACAAACTAGGAACAATGCGGTAACAACTTTCTAATTTGACAACATTCTATATGTCTTTATTTCAAAATTATTCCAACATTACCCCTTAATGCATAAATGGATTTTATACAACAACTAACTTTCTTATCAAATTTTCAAATCTAAGATTTCCAAAAGCCTTGGTAAATATATCAGTAACATTATCACTTGTATTACAAACAACTAAATCAATTTCCCTTGATTCAATCTCCTCTCTCAAAAAATGGTGTTGTATCTCTNGCCCACATGCTAAAGACAAATTCTTGTAAAACAAACTAGGAACAATGCGGTAACAACTTTCTAATTTGACAACATTCTATATGTCTTTATTTCAAAATTATTCCAACATTACCCCTTAATGCATAAATGGATTTTATACAACACCTAACTTTCTTATCAAATTTTCAAATCTAAGATTTCCAAAAGCCTTGGTAAATATATCAGTAACATTATCACTTGTATTACAAACAACTAAATCAATTTCCCTTGATTCAATCTCCTCTCTCAAAAAATGGTGTTGTATCTCTATGTTATTTGATATTTCATGATATATTGGATTATGTTCTAATTTTATAGCACATTGATTATCACAATTGATGCTTATTGTTCCATTTTTTTTCTCTTCAATATATGTGATAATTTTCCACAACCAAACCACTTCATAGGTAGCATTGGTCAAAGCTTTGTACTCAAATTTTGTTGATGAGAAAGAAATATTTGGTTGTTTCTTGATACTCCATGACATAAACTATGATCCAATATGGAATACATAGCCTGAGGTAGACCTTTTTTCATCAGGATTCCTGCCCAATCTGAATCAGAAAAAACTGTCAATTAATTCAATATCCCCACCAACTAACAATACACAGTACCGTTTGCCTCTTTAGTTCCATCATCACTATATAACTTTGCACTCTCTTCTAAGGGAGTTGAAATTTTTTTACATTCACTCATATGAAACCTTTTAAGAATTTATTTTGTGAATTTACTTTGAGTGATTAATGTCTCTTGGTTGTGGAACCTAATTATCTTCCTGATTCATAGCTCTTTTTTTAATTTGTTTTTATACCCCATGAAGATTGTACACCTCATAAAACTATAAACCCCTCCACGTAGATGGGTTTCATGTGGGGCATTCCCCCGGGACCGCTTGCGGGCTTCGAGGGGGCTCATCCCCCAGGTTGGGGGGTCTGGGGGAAAGAGGGCCCCTGATGAGGGTTCGAAGGAAATGTTCATTGATGGGGTTCGAGGGCAAGAGGCCCCTCGGAGAAAACATTTCCTTGTAAATTTATATTGTAATTTCATATTAAATGTATAACATTCATTATATGGTCGCATTTATGAGAGTAGAAGTTATGTTAGGGGTTTTTTTCCCTAGAAGGAAACCCTATTTTATGAGGGATATATATTGCGTTTGTGTATCATTGTGTATATTGTATTCTAAGAGACGATATTGTGGGAGAAAGAAGAGAAATTTATAGAAGGTATGTTTTAGGTTGTATCCCTTCGTTTTGTTGGATAATAAAAAGGAAGGACCTCAGAATTTCTCTGGTGGACTTATCCTACACTGAGTGAAACGCGTATGCATGTGTCTCTATTGTATTATGTATCTTTTTTGTTTTATTTCCAAATTTATTTTATTTTGTTTTTCCACGATCCTATTTTTCTAACAACTTGTATCAGAGGGAAAGGTAACTCATCGAAAAAGAGGGTTCCTAGTTCGAATTGGAGAAATGGCAAAAGAATGAAAGTTTAGGGTCGATAAATTTAATGACGAAAACTAGCAGTTATGGAAAATGTAGATGGAATATTATTTATATCAAAAGGATATATTCCTACCATTGGGTGGAATAGAAAATAATATGATGACCATGAAGAACAAAGAATGGGAGGTTCTTGAAAGAAAGGCACTAGGAATGATATGGTTGAGCCTAGCAATGTCGGTGGCTTTCAATATTTCGAAAGAAAAGACAATGAAGGAGTTGATGGTTGCATTGTCTAAACTGTATGAAAAACCATCGATGTCCAATAAGATATTTCTAATGAAGATATTATTTAATATAAATATGTTAGAAGGTGGGTTTGTTGTATATCATTTAAATGAATTTATTAATATTACTAATCGGCTAAGTTCTATAAAGTGGACTTTGATGATGAGGTCAGGGCTCTTCTAATCTTGTGCTCATTGCCAGAAATTTGGAATGGATTGTTCATGGTTGTAATTAACTCTGTCTCTCATTCAAATACTTTAAAATTTGATGATGTTGTTGTTGTTATCCTTAGCAAGGAAATGCAATGGAAAAGCACAGGTGAGACATCATGTAATGCGTTAAACATGGAGAACAAGGGAAGACAAAATGATAGAGGAAAGGGATCAGGGAACTGCGGAAATTATAGAAAGTGCAGAGCCAAATCATGAATGGAAAAGATAGAGTGATGGAATTATGGGAAGAAAGGACATCTAAAGAAATATTGCAGAGCTATAAAGAAACAAAGAGATGGACATCAGTAGAAAAATCAGGAAGCAAATGTAATAGATGATGTGTTACAAGATGCTTTGATTCTTTCTGTAGATAATGCTTATTATTCTTGAGTAAAATATTAGGGGATTCATTTCACGCCACACCCCATAGGAAACATTTTCTATATTATGTTCAAGGTGATTTTGGATAGGTTCATTTGGGTGATGATGCACCATGGAAATTTGTTGGAATGGGAAAGGTAAAAATAAAGAAAATGAATGGAAACCAATGGTTTTTGAAAGAGGTAAGACATGTTCTAGATCTAAGGAAAAATATAATTTCAATAGAGCAGTTGAAAATTGAAAGTGGTATATCTATATTTATAGATAAGGTGTGGAATATCACCAAAGGATCACTAGTGATAGAAAAAGGAGAGAAAGTAGGTACGTTATATTTATGTACTAGTAATACTGATTATTCAATCTCTTTAGATTCTACAGGAATCGATACAACACTGTGGAATCATAGGCTTGGACACATGAGTGAGAAGGGGATGAAGATACTTCACAAAAATAAAATTATTTCCATATATTAAACAAATTGATTTGGATTTCTATGAGCAATGTGTATATGGAAAACATAAGAGAGTCAAATCTATGAAAGTCGAAAAAGAAAAGAAGAGTGAAAGTTTAGATTTTGTGCATACATATGTATGGGGACCATCTCAGGTATCATCTCTTATTGAATCTCGTTATTATATTACTTTTATTGATGATGAAACTAGAAAAATTTGGGTTTATTGCATTCGACGAAAATATGATGTTTTTGATACTTTTAAGAAATGGAAAGCTTTGATTGAGAATGATATAGGAAAAACATTGAAGTGTCTCAGATTAGACAATGGAGGTGAGTATTGCAACAAGGATTTTGATGATTAATGTTGATTCTATGGGGTTCTTAGAGAGAAGACGGTGCCATGAACACCACAAGGAAATGGTGTGTCAGAAAGGATGAACAAGACAATAATGGAACATGCAAGGAGTATGGGATTGCATGTTGGGTTTCTCTTACAGTTTGTGGATGGAATTTCCACCTACATAACAACCACAAATTGTATTCTTAGAAATGCATGGAATCGAGAGGAGAGGCAAATGCATGATATAGGTTTTCAATTTATGATTTACAGTACTAATTTACAATTTATGGTTCTTACATAATTAGATAATTAGGGCTCTGAGTTTACGTAGTTAAGGTTTTTAGTTTATGGTTTAATTTTTTTTAGATAAGTAGTATTCTCAATTTACATAATTAATTTCACATAGTTAGAGTTTTTAGTTTATGGTTTAATTTTTTTTAGATAATTAGGATTCTCAATTTACATAATTAGTTCCACAGTTATACTTTAAGGTTCTATTTGGTTTCCAACTATATTCTCAATTTAAATAATTAAGGTTTTAAGTTTAAAGTTCTTAGATAATTAGTTATACTTTAAGGTTCTATTTGGTTTCCAACTATATTCTCAATTTAAATAATTAAGGTTTTAAGTTTAAAGTTCTTAGATAATTAGGGTTATGTGTTTATACAATTAAATTCGCCCATTTAGATCTACGGTTAGATTATTAACATTTTCAGTTTACATAATTAAATTCGCCCATAAAATTGAATCGCCCATTATAGTTTAGATCTGTTGTTCTTAGATTATTAATCTTTTCAATTTAAATCATTAAATTAGCCCAGAAAATTGAATCGTTTTTAGATTATTAAACTTTTCAGTTTACAAATTGAATGGAATCGAGGTTCTTAGATTATTAAGGTTTTCAATTTACATAATTAAATTCGCCCACAAAATTGCATCTAAAACGATTTTTGGAAGTTTGGTAAATGTGAGAAGATCCTTTTATATTAAATTTTTTTATATAATATTTGG
The DNA here is from genome assembly GCA_010110895.2 of Picea sitchensis. Taxonomy (NCBI): domain Eukaryota; kingdom Viridiplantae; phylum Streptophyta; class Pinopsida; order Pinales; family Pinaceae; genus Picea; species Picea sitchensis. Next base: position 100,557 of record SNQJ01S0025504.1, read on the forward strand.
TGTGGAGCTATATCATAGGATCGAAAACATTAACATGAGAGGATTATAATTTTTCTTTATATGAGATTTGTATATCATAGGATCGAAAACATTAACGTGAGAGGATTAGAATTTTTTTTTATATGAGATTTGTTTTAATATAAGAAGAATTTTTAATTATTAATAGATTTAAAATAAAATTTTATGTTATATATTTTAAATCATTTCCATTAAATTTTAAGTTGATTAAGTTTTAAGTTGTTATATGAGAATTTATATATATAATTTTTAGTTTAAGTTATATGAGAAGTTTTTTTATATAATATTTAGTTTAAATTTTAAGTTGATTAAGTTTTAAGTTGTTATATGAGAATTTATATATATAATTTTTAGTTTAAGTTATATGAGAAGTTTTTTTATATAATATTTAGTTTAAGTTATATGAGAAGTTTTTTAATCATTAGTATATTTAAAATTTTATTTTATTAAATTTTTGTATCATTTTAATTTATTTTTATTATAATTATGTATATTTTGTTTTGAGATTTTTTATAAATAATAATTATTATTTTTTGTTTATTTGAAAGTAAATGATATAAAATAATCAAAATATTAATCTACAAAATATAAATATTTTTTAATTGAAATGTAATTATTTAATCTCCAAAATACTAACACAATAATTAAGAGAAAGACAACATTTTGTATTTTGATTCAAATTAAGATATTTTAATTTTTTCAAAATATATAAATATCTTTTATATATTTATGGAAGATTATAATATAAAAAAATCAATTTGGATGAAAATTTTATTTCATTATGAAACATACAAACAAAAAAATATCTAAAAACAAAACACCATGGCATGATAAAAATTGTTTGTGGGAAAAGGGACCCCCCTCTGCCCAACAATTTGACTGGTAAAGGGACCCCTCTATGGTATTGAACTTGTGACTTCTTAAGAGGAAGCACATGTTCTTAACCATTAGGCTAATAATGTATTTATTAAGGTATTAATACTTTAATAATCTGTTTATTAATGTATTATTTCTTTAATAATGTATTATTAATATATTACTACTTTATTAATATATTTCTTTATTAATGTTTTATTATTGCTACCTTAGAAGAAGTATGATTCTAATATTCTTTCTATGAAATATATCACATTAGTTCAAAGTTTCTATCTTTTTTCCAAAAGAAACGCTAAGTTAGATTTAAAAAAAAAACTTCACTAAAACTTCCTTTCCATTATGTGTCAAACACAAAACAACCTTGTGATGCGACAACCATACCTCGGTGTTGCAATATCAAAAACAAAACCAGATGTTACAACGTGATGAACTTACTATTGTTGCAATGTGTCGAACATAGTAATGCTTCAAGGTAAAATCATGAAGATGGGTAAACATTTTGCTTGTTTTAAGAGAAACAAAATTGTATTTTCACAAGTTATTCAACTTTTGGTATACAAATGTATTCTTTTAATTTAGAATTTCACTTTACAGTAAAAACAAAACTTGTGAACAATTTTTTTAGCTTTCCAATGACTATTTTTCAATTTTTTGTTATTAAGATTTGATATGTCAATTTGACAATTGTTTAACAATATGTTCCTTAAACATGAATGAATGATAATGCGTTATGTTTTCCTCCAACAATGTATCTATTATTAAATTTATGTGTTTAACAAATGAAATATGCCGCAACAATCTACAGAGGCTCTATTTTATTATGACTATAATTTTGAATCTGACAGATGAATATTATGATTTCTAGAATTTTTTGAAGTTGACCAAGATGAAAACATTGCATATTTTAGACACGTATTTTCCTCCACCTTGTATCTATCTTAATTTTTACATAAAAGTAAAATCTAAAAATACCCTTTTGAAAATAACTGTTTAAGTATTGTGAATATAATTTTTTCTAAATTTTTCACTATGTATTTTTAGAGATACAAATATTTCATTTGACTGAATCATAAAGTCCGTTGAAAATATTATGTAGTGATTTAAAAAAAAAAAAATAATTAAATAAAAATAATGAAAATGAAAACAAATTATAGGAATTGAAAGTAGATTCAATTTTGCAAATGCTGGTGTCATTTTTGAAACCAAATTCTAAGTATTTGCAGGAGTCCGCAACCTCCAAAGTTAAGGTAAGCTTGGGGAAATTATCTGGTTTTTGTTTACAATCTCGATTTCAAGTTTTCAGTCGAAAGAATCTTTCGATCGAAAAGATATTCTTTCGGCCGAAAGAATAAATTCTAATGGAAACCGTCAAAATTAAATGGTTTCCAAGGTTTTAGGCCGAAAAAACCTTGTTTTGGCCGAAAGAAGGTTGACGAATTCCATCGTCCGGAAAAAATGAAAAGATAGATCATGTCGTTCCATTTTGCGCCAAATTGTATAAATACGCTTTCAGCTAAACACATTTAACACAATTCATCACTTGTTTGATGGTTTTCTAGAGCACCTAAACAAAGTTTCGAATCATCTTTTTGGTTTTTGTTGAGTAAGGTAATTGACGTTTGTTGAAGATTTTATTGGAATAACAATTTATATGTTGAAAAATAAATGTTGAGAATTTTTTCAAGGTGAAGTCTTTGTTGAACATATCTTTTACAGATAACTATAAAAGTTATGGGAAACAAAATTTTGTGCGAGAGAAAATTTGATCACACTAGAGACGATAATTTCCATAATGAACAAAGAAAAGAGCATTATTGGAAAAAGAAACGAGAACATACAAATATTGAAGAAAGAAGCAATGATAATGTAAACAGATATTTTCAACAAGAAGAAGTTCAAACAGGTATGCATGCACATATTGTCTATATTAAAAGTATAGAATTCAAATTTAAAATATTGTTTAATATAATTGGTTGTAATTACAATCAAATGCTTTTCAAAAAATATAAATAGAGTTGTCTCATAATGTCGAAGAAGACGTTGAAACCGAAATTGAAGCAGAAGACGTTGAAATTGAAATTGAAGTAGAAGATGAATCACCTATAGGTATGTACATAAATTTAGATAATACAATATCAACACTTGTATATATAGTTTGGTGAATTTATGTCCGTGTTTTGTTTTTTAATATAAAATTTAAATTGAAATATGCAAGAGAATTTATCAACTTTGATGATGAAATATTAGAAAATGTTGATACTGACAAACTTGGGAAGAAAAAAGCTAAGAATTATATAAGATATCAAACTAAGAATATGTGTAACACTTTTCTCAAAGATGAATCAGTAACAATACAAGATCAACTTTTAGTATGTCTAATAAAGTCAAGAAATTAAAAAAAAGCTACATCATTATTGGGTATTAAAAATTCGACAAAAGATACAAAGGTGAAATAGAATGTCTTGGACAATATAACTGGTGTATTAAAATCTTTTGGAAAATCTCAAAAAAAAGATGCCAGTGTTGCATGTAGAGCGTTACACACAACAATTGTTTCATCTAGCAATATAAAAGATCATTTCACACGACACATGGAAAAAATGATGGGAACATCAAGAAAAACATTGCACAAACATAGAAAATTCAGATTGAAAATAGATGCAAATGCTGAACTGTATTGTTGGACAGTGATTTCTAGACAACCCTACTTAGAGAGACTTGCAAAAACTGTTAAAGAATTGGATCGTAATTGTTGGTTGGAAGAATTTCGTGTTTCACCACATACAAGAGATGTTTTCTGATGAAGAATAACACAAAAACAGTATGAAGAACATCCAAAACATATATTACCAATCACACAAATAGAATTGTTCAATAAGTTCAAAGAAGAGCACAAAGAAGTTAAAATTTCCATCAATACATTTGTGCAACAAAAACCATGGTTTGTTAGACCCATCATTGTTCGTGACACTTGTTTTTGTCATTATCATGTGGAATTTGAGTTGTATTATGACACTTTTTTGGATTTTGGTAAAATGTTATGGACAAGTTCACCTCCTCCTTCCACATTCCGTGCTTTTATATCTGAAACTCTATGTGAAAGAGAAGGTGACGATTTATTTTACAAAAAAAAATGAGTTGGTGGAAATAAATGTGATCGTTGTGGAAATCTAATTTTGTTTCATTCAAAGTATCATATTTATATGAATCATCAATCATTTTCTATTATAACAATCAATTGTAAGAGATATCAATATATCAACAACACGGCTCCACATTCTTCAAATGTTATTTCCAAAAGGATTTATTTGAAAGTAGATAAAATCTGTGTGATAGATTTTTTGAAGAAGTTTGAGGAAGAAATTTATAAATACACCAAGCATTCACATAGAGCTCGATGGAAAGACCTGCAATTGAAACAATCCCATGAAGTGTTTTCACTAGGGACAATTTTGTTTGTAGTTGATTTTGTAGAGAATTACACATTCGCCACACAAAAAGAAATACAAAGTGAAAATTATCATTCTGATCAAGTCACGATATTTGTCCAAGTTCTATATAGACATGCTCAATGGATTCTTGATAACATAGAAGGCACCAATGAAAATCGACATGTTATTAAAGAATATCACTTTTATATAAGTGATGATCTAGCACACGACACAGATTATGTATAGAATTGTTTTGATAAATTTTATGATTCATTGAAATAACATGAAATCGGATTCGATCGACATTGGATATGGTCAGGTGGGTGTCCATATAAGTTCAAATCTCCATGATCATTCTATCGGTTATGTCGTCTTCATAAAAACTCAAACATTACACATTGTTGGAATTTTTGTGATACTGGTCAGGGAAAAGGAGAGCACGACGGTGCAGGGGCATGTGTAAAATGAGCACATCAAATGTATCTAATGAACCCTCATGTCAATCTATTTGAATATGCTGAACAAGTTCTTGAATGGTGGAAAATGGCGCTAAGAGATGAATATATCCATCAAGGGATGTGCCCAGGTGTGTCTATATATAAACGTTACACATGTACACAAGATATTTTTATTTGAATGTGTTCATATTTATATTCAATCTTCAATGATTTTCTTGAGAGATTTCAAGTTAACAAGTTCTTGTATTGTGCAGGTTTTTTTGGTATGTTGGAATCCAAGATGTAAATAGATCAATCTCATATGACGCCAATACAATAACCGGGACACGAAAAATACATTCAATTAAAACACAACATTATCAAATGTGTTTTCATTTGATAGAAGAAATGAGTGATTGTTTTGGTCAGTTTGCATAGAGGACACATAATCCATAGATATTTATGAAAATGAAAATGCAGAATATGTTAAAGATTGGAGACATACCGAAATTAATATAAAAGGGAAAATTCCACTTGCAAGATCATAGGAGAAGGAATCAAATGAAACTGTAGTGTCAGTTGATGGCAATAGAGTTTCTTATCTTGTTAGAGAAGGTAATTTTTATGTTTATATTTTTTCAAATAACTTGTATATGTACTTGTGTGATAATCTAACACGAACTATTGGTTGTCCAATATATCCAATTATTTGCAGGAGATGTCTTTACCATGGTTTCACCTGTAGGCAACACTGAAAACATGAAATATTATTTGATGGGATGCACAAAATAAAAGATGAGGCAATTAAAATATTTTGATGATAAAGGTTTTATATATGAAAGAGGATCCATTGTATTGAAATGATATTTTTTTCAAGAAACTCATCAAAGCGATACTCATGTTCACTTTCAAGACTACCAGTTAGATGTCATAAGTTGTCAATATAGTCATTTGGTATGTGCAATGCGCATAAATTTAATAGAAGTTCAATCAAGAAAAAAACCAAAAGTTATAAAATGGAAAATGTCCAAATCCGTTCATGAACAAATAATTGCATATGGAATATCATTACGATTTATTTAAACAAGTGACACATGTAAATTCAAAATTTTTATATTTTACATTGAAAGTACACGTATTTATGAATATCTAGGATTCTAGAATCATTTCCAGTTTAGTTTACTTTCATGGTCTAGATTCAATTAAGAAAAGTTATAATTTTGATGAATTAAATAAAGTATACCAAGCCTTATTTACAATTTTAGGGAAGAACCTATAGATTATATCTAGGAAACCTAAATTTACCTATACTTTGGATGTTTATACTTTAATCCTACAAATTATCCAAATCATATACACAAATTCTTTAATGCATGTAACCAATTTACTACATATAGGATAAATGGGTTCATTATTTGCAATTTGATTGTTCAATGTGTTTTCATATGAAAATGATAACTTCATATCAAAACTAGGACCCATTTCCATGTCATTATAAGGGACTATTGATGGCTTAGAAAAACTTTAAATTCTGATAAATTTTAATATCAATATAAATTTTAATGAAGATCGCTTACTTGTATTAAATTTGATGACTTGTTTTGACTATTTTCAACCATATTTCCAAATCAAACAAAATTTAAAATATAAGTCAGAAACGATAATTTTTATTTCACATTTTCTTGAATATTTCATTCTGAAATTTCATAAGAAACTACAAAATTGGACTAGCTATAAAATTTAATTTTTATTTCACATTTTCTTGAATATTTCGTTTTGAAATTTCATAAGAAACTATAAAATTTGATAATTTTTTTTGAAATCAAGAAACTAGTATATTGAAATTATTTCATCCAATATTTTATGTAAATAAACATAGTGCAAGTAAAATCAAGAAACGGAAAAATATTACATGAGTGAGCTCGGTATATCTTCTATCTCTTCTTTCTGCTTTTGTTATCATATTTGTAGTTTTCTCATAGATGTTTGTATGAGAAAGAACGTGAATTCAAAGACCATTAAAACCTTTCACTAAGATGTTCATGTAAATTGAGATTTTGATGTAAATGTGAGACCATGTCTTTCTGAAAATATTGAAATGATAAAGACCATGTAAATGTCCTAGGTTCAAATTCAAGTGTGTGCAGAGCCCCTTGTGTGTGTCTCTCTTACTTTGTGATATTTAAAGTGGATTTCTTGATTCTTCAATTTGTTCAAGTGATTATTTCTTTCTATGTATTCTAAACCATTGTTACACTAATTTTCTTAGTTCTCTCTCTTTTTTTTCACGCGAAAATAACAGTTTCACTCTTATTCTATTAGAATCAAATGAAATTTTTTGTTACATAAGGATATAGAAATTCTTGATAAAAAACAATATGTAGTCTTTCCTTCCTTCCACATTTTTACATTGTAGTCAAGTTATAAAAATTAATCTAGTGTCATATACAAAATTATTCAGAAAAGGGACATCTGTAAAGATCCAAGCTAGAAAATGTTAAAAAAAATTGTACAAACAACAGTTCCAACAATAATTTCTTCATAAAAGAGCCAGCCAAAATTTCCTTTGAGTTCCTTTTTGGAGAGGTTGTTTGTTACTTTGTTGAACTATCTATGTATGTGCATAAATTTGATAGATTCAAATCTATTATTTAAGCTTTTGATCTTGTTTGTTACTTTGTTGAACTATCTATGTGCGTGCATAAATTTGATAGATTAAAATCTATTATTTAAGATTTTTATCTTGTCTTTCCAGTTGTTGAGATATATCAAGTTCAGATTGGATTTGGAATTTATCCAATCGATAGTGACCTTGGAATCTCCCACAACCATCAACGTTTTTATGGAAAAGTAGGAAAGAAGTAATAATAATCCCCATAGGCCCAAGAGTTCAACTTTATGTTGAATTTTATCAGTCCCCATAGGCCCAAGAGCAATCCATAGTGAAATATGTTGAATTTTATCACATGTTTTTGAACAGTCCACAGTGAACATAAAATAAATCATTTAAATTAATACATAGTAGTATAGGGCCAAGAGCTCAGCTTTATGTTGAATCTTATCATTCCACAATGAAATATGTTGAATTTTATCAGTCCCCATAGGCCCAAGAACAGTCCATAGTGAAATATGTTCAATTTTATCTCTGTTTTTTAACAGTCCACAGTGAAAATAAAAGGAAGCATTTAAATTAATACATAGTAGGATAGACCCTAGAGTTCAGCTTTATGTTGAATTTTATCATTCCACAATGAAGTATGTTAAATTTTGTAAGTCCCCATAGGCCCAAGAAAAGTCCACAATAAAATATATTGAATTTTATAATGTGTTTTTGAACAGTTCACAATGAACATAAAAGGAAGCATTTAAATTAATACATAGTAGAAAATTATTTAAGAGTTTTATGCTTAATTTAATGCATTGTAAAAACGAGAATATACAAAACATTAGTTCAAAACTAACAACTTTGCCACTTTTTAAAGACAAAAGTTATAAACACAAAATTAATATCCTATAAAGACATAATTTATAATATGAAAACCATATTTATGTTATATAGCTAGCTTAAAGAAGAAAATCAATATTACTAAAATAAGAACAAATCCTATAAAATAGTATCATAAAACATAAATTAACCTTTTGAGAAATCAAATATGAGAAAATAAATTGATATTTTGAATTCCGAAAAATCAAATATATATATANTATAATCAAAGTTTGAATAGTTACACTGTCAAAGACATAGGCTCCACATCCATTTTAGGATGATAACCAAAACTAAGACATTTAACTCCAAAATTATGGACTCTAAGCCATCTCTTTAAGATATATCACGTCATACGTGCAACTCAAACCTACAAAAAAACAAAATTAAAAAATTACAATTCAAACATGTGAAATAAAACAAAATTCAAAAATTGTGATTAAAACAAAATTGACATACATACCAAAAGAGTTAAGTCTCATTCTCCAACATACTCTTTCCCACCAAATATAATGTAACCATATTTTCTACCAAATATAATTTAGACATCTGTAACACAGTAAAAAACAATAATAATAAAAAAACAGATAACATATATTAGCATATATACTTTAACTAAATATTAAATAAAAAATAAAAAATAATAACATGCCCAACCACAGTTAAACAAATTTAAGATAGTTACTCTCCACATTAAGCATACATGATTCAAACAATTTGTAAAATCTTATCTAAAATATTAAAAAAATTTAAAGAGAAAAATTGTGTTCAGAGTTAGATAATAATCTGAAAATAAATATAGAACTATGTATGAAGAAAGTTCACAAATATTCATATTAATTCATTCTTCCAATGAAATACTTATCTCCTTGTGGATAAATTCTCAAATCCTTCTGGTGAAATTCTCATCCCAAGTGATGTTATTTGATATTATTTACTCAACAATACAATACTAGTAGTAAAATAATTCTCTTCTCTTCTGTAGTGGTCATATAATAAAATTCCATAATGCCCTTTCAAATTAAAGGACTCATAAATATCCATATTAAGTCATTCTTCCAAAAAACTACTTATATCTATGAAGGTTCATAAATCTCCATTTTAAAAATGATTCTTCCGAAAAATAATTATCTCCTCTTTCTGTGGTGGAACAGATGTTCTCATATAATCTTTCATGTACATGAAGAAAATACAAATCTGCACATGTATATTAAGTCATTCTTCAAAAACCATTTAAATCTTTTATCTTTGGGATGTGTTCATATTACATAATCAAATTCTCTTTGAAATTATGTGTGAGATACCTCACATATACAATGTGTGAACTAGCTCACATATACAATATGTGTGAGCCAACTCACATATACATATGTATAGTTTATTTGTAAATCTACTTGAATATTGGTTTTTGTGGCTATTAAGAGTTTGACAATACCCTGGCAAGAAGGAATTCACTTCTGTGTATGTAGAAAACACAAATGTCCATACTATGTCATTTTTGGATAAGAAAGCAAGGAATGCAATCGAAGAAAATTTAGAAACATTCACTTTTTTGATGTGGAATAGAGTTTTTTTTCAAATAATCAAATGTTCAAGTTCAAAATTAGGTATTCATTATGATCTAGACTTAAATAAGTTTCAATGTACACCATTTAAGACAACTATAAGCTTATATATGTGTTCTATGTATTTCAAAAGAATTGATCAAAGTGTTGAATAAGAACTTGGCTAAACTAAAAATTCTAGAAAACAAAAATTTAATAAAAGTAACAAACATACATTTATGAATCATCCTGAATGGATGCATCCTTCCCAAATATGGATTCTTCCTCTGCTTCCTCCCCAATCCCAATCTCCCTCCCGAGAACACTCTCAGGTATTCTCTTCTCCAAATTACCCTATATAACACATTTCAAATTTGAAAATTCAAAAACTAAATTTAAATTATTATAACACATTAAATTTAAATGATTTTAACACATTAAATGTTACCTGTGAACTCCCATCCTCTTCAAACTCTCCCAATGAGAATTGAGGCAAGCCTGCCCAATTAGTAGGAGATGGAATAGGGATCTGGGAACAACACAACTAAGAACTAAATCTAGGATTCAATGTGTTCACATTTATACAAATTTAATTATAAATGTTGTTGATATCTTATTCAAAATATTGAACATTGAACAACTAAAGTAACCATCTGTGGATATTAGAAAACACATACGTAATTCATCCCATCCAAATTTAAACTTGTGGAATCAAGTCCCCTATTTGCAGGAGATTCATTTAACATATCTCCAAACTGCAATTAATGACAATAACAACTCAATTATTTCTATATATACAATGATATCTAAATCTAGAATTAGAAGCAAACTATCCTAAAATGTGTCAAAAATTTACTAGCTAGAACAGATACCAATCTACTATTCGGGTCATCATTCTGAATGAATTTCTTGCAAACATCATGAAATTTTTTTGCATACTCCTTAACATCTTCTAATGACATGGTATCTAACTCTGCATCTGTTTTATAAACAAATGTGGCCTGAGAATTGGCTGTTGCTCACTGACGTGACGCAACTGCACCCACAGGCACGCTTGCTCACGGGATCTTCTCTTCTCTCGGCTCGAAGAACTCAAATGTTCTTCTATTTCCCTATCGGGAAATCCACACCCACAGAACACTTAGCACAATTTCCCCTGTAACGAACCGCCTCGTTACGACAACCATTCTAGAGATAGGTGAATTTTTTTTTTGTTTGTTTTAGAAGTGTGTGTGTGCGTAGGTACAAGGAGACAACTACAGTCTACTCGACTCTGCGTCGCCACCCGACGACGATGCGACGCAACCAGGATGAACATAAGGATATGACCAGGACGCACGATACGTAACCACAGGCATGAATGATGATCATACGACAAGCAAAACTGACTGCTAAAAGTGACTGACCTCCCGCCCGTCCTACCCTGCAAGGTTAGGACCTCCAAGACACATAAGCAACGCTCAAGCCCGGTTTCCCATCGTCTTTAACC
>SNQJ01S0025505.1:0-11281 GCA_010110895.2 Picea sitchensis
TACCTGGGAAGATCATATCTTACATCTCAAGCAGGTGTTAAAGACTCTGAAAAAGCATCAACTGTTGGCTAACCTTAAGAATGTGAGTTTGCTCAATAGTCATTGGTGTATTTGGGGTATGTGGTTAGTGGAGGGGAACTCAAGATCAGTGTTGCAGGGAGCGTTTCTCCCCGCTCCCAAGCTTCGAGGCACGCTTCGGGGCGCTCTTGGATGCTCCCTGCCAATTCGGGAGTGCCACGTGTTGATGTTTTGTAGCAGCGAGAGGTATTCCCTCCTAGACAACTTTTCTTAGAGAAGAAGATTCCAAGAAGTCAAAGGAAGACCATTGAGCTGTTGAAGAACACCCCAGAAGAGAAATCGGCTCACAGGAAAATAATAAAGTCGAAATAGAATTTCTAGGAAGAGAAGTCGGCTCACAGGAAAATAATAAAGTGGAAATAGAATTTCCAGGAAGAGAAGTCGGCCCACAGGAAAATAATAAAGTGGAAATAGAATTTCCAGGAAGAGAAGTTAGCCCACAGGAAAATAATAAAAGTGGAAATAGAATTTCGAGGAAGAGAAGTCGGCTCACAGGAAAATAATAAAGTGGAAATAGAATTTCTAGGAAGAGAAGTCGGCCCCAGTAAAGTGACTGAACTAGTATAAATAAAGGTGACGCCTTTGCTCATTCAACACACTCAACTCATCATCTCAGCAAGGAAAAGGAGGCGCAAGTCTGAGGCAACCCTAGGAGACACTGCAACTGGGGTTCTTGGTGGTTTCTCTTGTGTGCTACCTCTAGAAGAGGTGTGCTAGGATTGTGAGGTGACTCAGTTGTCTACCCTTGCTAGGGTTTGACAAGAAGAAGAGGTAAGTACTTGTTATCAAGGTTTCTTCATTGTTGGTTTTGCTCTTGTGAATAGAGCTTGTTTATGGTTGTATTGTATTATCATAAATATTCTCTCTAAGAAAAGTTGGCTGGGTTTTTCCTCAAGTTTGGGGTTTTCCTAGGATAAATCTTTGTGTCTTCTTGTGCTTGTCTATCTGCTTCTAGATCTTGCTTATATTTTTCAGTATATGGTTATTGAATGTTAAATGAAGATCAAAATACTCTGGTAAATCTATTGCTACTGAAAATTTAAGAAAATCTAACACCACGCTCCCTGGAACGCTCTCGAAGCCTGGGAGCGCGCTCCCAAGGTGCTCCCTAATAGTAATGTTCAATTCTTAAAGTAAAGTTGACATTTCCTTTATCTTTCATTTTTATCCTTTTACTTAAATTTTTAACATTACCATTAATTGTTTTAGGATGTTTGAGAGTGGTTCCAACCTCATTGGACTTCATATGGAGAAAGTAGAATTTCATATCCCATTCAAAATTCAGCAGACTTAACAGTTTTCAGGATATAGGATCGATGGGATTGCAATGTTTTCATTGGATTCTATCACGTATGAGGCTATATGATTAACATTTAATCAAGAGCACCAAGCCCTTTATGTAACCCCAATGTTGGTGGTGTTGATTGTTAAACTCCTTTGTCATGGCCTTAACAAAAATATACCCTTCACTTGAACCAAAATCATTGATTAGGCATGCTACGCTTTTTCTACGATATTTTAAGGCTAGGATTAGGTAGTTTCATCAAAATTGGGTAGTGTCGACTGATGTCCCTAGAGGATCAAGGTAGAAGCAAAGGCTAGACAAGAGGTAAAGGATGAAGGATGATACTAATGATGTGGATCCCAATACAAGTGATGGTGGAAAATTGCTTGTCGTTTAAATGTTCTTGCTTGTTTATTCATAATGCTTTCTTTCAAAGTTTCATAATAATCATTGATATACTATGGATGGCATTTCTAACTTCTTAATAATGTAATATTCACTTACAAGTAGCACAAATATGCATGTTTTCATATATTCTGCAATTTTTTTTGAATATAAATGCAATATATATATATATATATATATATATATATGTAAGACACTCCCGAGGCACTTTGTTCTTGAGGATTTTTGGAAAATGACGCTTCTGGGATGCTCCGCTTCGGAGGAGTTTTGTAAAATGACGCTCCCACTCCCTAAAACGCTCCCGCTCCGTGCAACACTGCTCAAGATAGATCTTGTGAAAATGGAGGCCATCCTCAAGTGGCCAATTCCTACTAATGTCACTGAAGTTAGGAGCTTTGTTGGGGTAGCGCAGTACCTACGAAAGTTTATAGTCCTTTTTAGCTGTAATTGTGCCACTTCTTGCCGTAACAACCAATGGTAAGAGTTTCCAGAGGGGAAAGAATCAACAAAAAGCTTTTGATGAGCTGAAACGAAAGATCAGTCAGGCACTAGTTCTTGCATTGTCTAATTTGCATAAGCCTTTTGAAGTGGAGACAGATGCAAGTGGGTATGCTATGGGAGTGGTCTTGATGCATGGAGGTAAGTTGGTATGCTATCATTTTGAAATGTTTCATAGTAGTGTCTTGAACTACCCTATATACAATAAAGAACTCTACGCCTTGGTTCAAGCCGTTAAGAAGTAGAAGCACTATTTGACGGGCAATAAAACCATTATCCACACTGATCACTAATCACTACAATATTTGTAGGTCCAGAGTAAGCTTCAACAAACCAAGCACTATAAGTGGATGGGGTTTTTGTAATAGTTTCATCTAGTCATCAAATATAAGAAGGGCGACACTTATAAGTTGGAAAACATGTTTTCAAGGCCACATAGATTTGTGATGACAGCTTTGGGAACTCTTATGCACATGGAGCCTTTTACCCAGGGATAAACCAAAGGTGAGGACTTTAAAGAAGTGTTTGAATAGCTGCAGGGCCAAATTCATGTAGAAGATGGTGATGGTAAGGTAGACTATCATCTCCAGAATGGGTTTCCTTACAAGCTAGACAATCTATGTGTTCCTAAAGGTGAAAAATTGCAGCTTATCAGAGAGGCTCACACCTCCAAGGTTGTGAGACTTTTTGGTGTTGGGAAGATAGTTGCCGACTTACAGAGGTATGTGTATTGGTCTAGAATGCAAGATGTAGCTTGGTTTATTAGAGGATGCATACTTCGTTGTACCATTACTTATTAGAGGATGCATACTGCTGTACCGCCAGCTTCCAGGTAACATAAAGCAAGATTTTACACTATCCCTTACTTGTACCCGTGACCCCCGGATAACGCCTCCATGGATTTTTTGTGTGGCTTGTCAACAACCAAGAAGGGATACTTAATTATCTGCTTGTGGTAGTTGATAGGTTCAATAAGATGTGCATTTTTATGCCTTGTAAAAACAATTCATCAAAGGACAAGAAACAACAAACATGTTCTTTGAAAAAGTCTAGGTGCATTTTGGGATACCAAGGTGCATCATCTCAAATAGGGATACTATATTTCTCAGTGCCTTTTAGACTACACTTTGGGAGAAGATGGACACCAAAGTTGAGGAAATTTACAACTTTCTATCCAGGGACAGATGGGTAGACAGAAGTAGTCAAAAGGACATTGGTTCAACTTTTGAGGGGTTACAATTAGAAGCATCCAAAGACCTGAGATGAAAATTTGATTTTTATTCAACACTTTTATAATAGTGCAGTGCACACTTCTACTAGTAAGCCCCCTTTTGAAACTTGCTTTGGGTATTTGCCACCATCGCCCTTGGATGTCGTATAGGGATAGTAATGAGGAGTGATGGAAGACATCACAGGAGATGCATTGAAAGCAAAAAGAAATGTTAAAATATTAGGTAGATCCATTTGCAAGTATAGGAGATATTGAAGAAGTCACAGGAAAAGTACAAGGCTCGACATGATCAACATAGAATTGAGAAAACATTCAAGGTGGGAGATAGAGTTTGGTTGTATCTGAACAAAGAAAGGTTACAAGGTCTTGGTAAGAAGATCAAGGCTCTGCTGTATGGTCCTTTTGAAGTATTGGATAAGGTGGGTGATAATGCTTACAGACTCAGTCTATCCCCATATATGCGCATTTATTGAGTATTGAATGTGGAAAATATAAAACTCTATAAGCCTTCCATGTTGGATCAAGAAATTGAGGAGTAGGTCCTACCTACCATAGAGGACTTAGCACCCAAAGCTTAGGCAAAGTTGGCAGAAGATACAATTTTGCAAAAGAAAACCATAACTACCAGATAGAGGCAGCATGAACTCTGCAACCTCTAGGCAAGGCCAAATGGTACTCTAGGGACAAGGTAGAGGAGAATTTCCTCACCTCATTCAGTAAAAGCTTTCAGTGCCCAAAAGCCTCTCTAAATGGTTAGGTATGCTTTGGAATGGATCATTTTATAATTTGTCTTCTATATTGGTACTTTTTGTAAGGAGAAATTGGAAGAATTGGCTTGTAGGGCACATTTTAGGGGCAGGTCCCAGTTTGGTGATTTGGGGTTTGGAAACTTCCAGAGCTAGTTTGAGGCATCAAATGGCACTTTTTGGGGTCAAAACTTTGCAAGCTAAGCGCCCAACCCTTTGACGCTGTTCTACACATCGAAACTTCCCAACGATGCAAAAATCACCTCAATCAAAGTTCATATGTGCAAGTTATGCCTCCCGCAAGTTGACATACCATGTTGACCACCATGGTACTGAGTGGATTCCATGTTAGTCCCCATTACTCACACATGTGGGGCTAGTCACATGTGGGGCTAGCCACATGTGGACTCTTAAGAAGATTCTAGAGGGTCCAAAACCCTAACATTAGTTGAGGGTTGAGGCGTTGCAAAAACCCTAATCCTAACCCTAAACGACTATTGGGCTAAGTTAAATATTGGGCTACTAGGAAAGGAAGGGGTTCTATTCTTTTGATATTGTTATTGTTCCATTTTGAGTAGAGTATCTAGTCCTAACTTGTACAACTACCCTGCAATTAGTTGGTAGTCTACTGGACGAGTAACTAAATGTCTTTTTCTGTGTACTTGAATATTTGTCTGGCACAACTCCTTAGTCAAGAAGGTTGTGATCTCCTCAAGGTTGTCAGGGATGGCCTCGACTTGGAATAGGTCTGTTTCAGGTAAGTGATCATCCCACCAAACTCCCTTGATTCCACTCGTGATAGATGGTTTGGCCCCATATTACTCTTTTGCAGCTTCATAATCACTTCATAGTCCAACTCCTAGAGGAGTAGGGGCCACTTGTAGATATATCCTTCCAATGTTGGCTTATTGACTAATCACTTTAAGGTTGAGCGAACTGTGAAGAATTTGAAATGGCTACCCAAAAGTCGGTGCTTGAATTTTTACAATGAGTACACCATGGCCAATCCTTCCTGTTTTATTGTCATGTAGTTGTGTTCGACCTTTGATAGCTCTTTGATTGCAAAGTATTATACGAGATGGTCTAACTTTCTTTCTGGTTGCTCTAATACAACTCCCAAGGCCAACTTAGATGTATCCACATGCACATGAAATTCAATTGTCCAGTTAGGAAAAACAATGATATGGGCACTTGCTAATTTTTGCTTAAGAATATTGAAGGACACTTGACATTCTTTCGTCCAGACAAAATCTTTAGTTTTCTTTAATAGTCCCTCGATTGGTTTTGTGATGGCAGCATATCTCCTGATGAACTTTCTATATGTTAGCTTTCGGGGTTACTTCGAAAGTGTTTACACCATGTTTGGGGGTGCTTCATGAGATTTAGGGTACATGGTGTATATTAACCCTTGGATGGTTCGTGATGGACTTGCACATTGGAGGTGGCTTACTCAGTGGTTGCTTGACCTCAGTTGGATGCTTGCATGGCAGTCTTATTTGGAGCGTTGGAGATCTTTGGACATCTTGGGGACATTCTTCATGATGGCAATGTGGAGATTGGTTGCTTGCCTGAGAGGATGCCTTAAATTGGAGGAGTATTTGGCATTCTAGAGGAGGGTGTTGAGCCCTAAACAACACAGGGTGACTTGGATGCTTGAATGGAGGCATGGAGTTGACTTGGGGATGCTTGGGTTGAGATAGTGTTCATGCAGGTGGAGTGGACTTGGAGGAGCACATGGTTTAGGAGGAGCGTTGGAGTCCTTGAAGGCTTGTAGGAGGAGTGTTAGTCACATCTTGTGAAGCGCCCTTGCATTGGAGCCCTGCTTGTGTACGACATCACCTTGGAGCTTGACATGTGTACCTTTGGAGTGTACCACTTCACATGTGTGAGCCTACATGTGTTTGTAGTAGGTTGCTTGTAAGGGTTTAGGCCCACAATTGTATTGTTAGCTTTCCCTTTTTCATAGATAGAAGGAGAGAGTCCTTTCATTAGCATCTTGATCATCTTGTGTTAGAGATGTGAGGAGAGTAGCACACTAGTCTCTCTCTTTCTCTCTTTGTACTTTATCTCTCTTGTTTTGGAGGCGTTGGGGTTTATTGGAGCACTTGGTGCATCTTGAATACTCGGGTTAGGATTTCATCCCTTGGAGATATCAGAGTTAGGGTTTTGTGGATTAAACCCTATGTTGTACTTGTCGAGGAGGAGGAGAAAAGAAGACGTCCATCCAGGGAGGACCTGCTAGTGTGATGCTTGCTCGTTGGAACTACTCAATGTTGGCTAGGGTTTTCTTGGTTTTCCATAGCTAGGGTTTTGGAGAGCTTGGAGGGTTGTACTAGCTTGTGATAAGCTAAGAGTATGTACTTGAACTTCATCTCTCTCTCTCTCTCTCTCTCTCTATATATATATATATATATAAAATGATCAAACCATGAAGATAAAGATAGCTGAAAATCAAATCTGCAATAACACAATTTTCAGCTGTCCAAAATTGTGTTATTGCAGATTTGATTTTCAGCTATCTTTATCTTCATGGTTTGATCATTTCCAGCAGTAGTATGTCTTGCTGATTTGACATAAGACTGAAATTGTTAGGGTATTAACATCGATATTGAAGATATTAGGGCAGATTTACTGCTGTAATTATTGCTGCCATAAAGAGAATTTCAGAGCTGGTTTATGCATGATAAGATTGCCCAAGAGGGTTGAAACTTGTTGCCACATATTTGGTTTCTTTTCTCTTGGTTTGCCTTGTTGATTGGGGTTGAAAAGGAGTGAAATATTGTCCGCTGTTTGTTGTTGTAAAAGTATATTTCAGATCAGCCCTAAGGCTACAAATTCATAGGGTTAAGATTCGGGAAACCTCCTTGTGAGGTGAGATTTTTGAAGTTGCATTAATTTCCTTAGATCAGGAAATTTATACACTATAATATCCAATGTGTCTTAGTGTGGATCAACATGTTGAGATGTTAGTTGGAGCTTCTAAGTTGACAATAGCCGCAACTTTGTTGGATCATCTAGAGCCCAATCTTTGTAGACTGCATACCCAAGTAGGGCRCTGAAGGACGTGCTAAAGACACCTTTCTTCAGGTTCAATGATAGCTAAAACTGCCTGCAGTGTTTGAACATTAGATGCAATATTCTCATGTGATCTTTTAGTAAATTGTAAACAATATATTGGTCCAGGTAGATTTCCAAGAACTTTTGGACGTAGTCCATGAATGTTGCTATGACAATTTTGGGGAAGACAACAGGGCATTGGCATCACATTATATGCATACGACCCCCATTCTGTGGCTAATGTCGTCTTCTTCTTATCTTATTTAGATATGTGGAGCTAATGGTACCCAAAAAAACCATCAGTGAACAAGTAGGCTTCCTTCCTGCAACATGGTCGAAATCCTCATCGCTGAAAGGGGTGGGTAAGGGATCATGACGAAGCTACATTCAAACCCCAAAAATCAATGCAGACTTTCTCTCCCTTTCCAGTCTTCTCACTATGTATCGTTATTAGGCTAAACTAATCTCACTCCTCCATAGGGAATATAAATCCAACCTTGAGCATCTTATTGATTTCCTCATTTACCTTTTTTTTAACCTAGGATTTAATAATTTTAATTGATAAGGATTTTTCTTAATGGGATTTGCAGTTGGTTTTAGTTTAATACACCTCTCCCAAATCGCCTTTGATGCCCTTCATCTCTTTGAAGTTTTGTGGAAACAAGTCAACATACTTTCTAAGCAGGGTCGCCACTTTTGAGACTCTTTATAGTAATCTCCAATAGAAGCCAATTGAGGCTAGTCTTCTGCCCAATGTTAAATGGCTTCAGCTTCATCAACTCTTTGCATATTTCCTTGTTTGGTTGGTTTGCTATTTCTTTAACAAACCTTTCCCTTTCTGATTCTTTGAGAGCTAGATGATGCAACTTATTTGGATCATCTTCTTCATCTGGGTCTTGTTCTACCCTGCGACAACACTTCATATATGCCTTTGAGCTCTTTAATGCTCTTGCTAGCAGTTGTGTTCTTGTGAACGATTGGTGTTGTTCACATACATATTTTGGATATTCTCTTGATTTGTTATCAATTAAAAGGGACTTGATTGATTGCATTATGGATTTAATACCAAGGGTCTTACCGATGCATGAGAAGGTAAAGCAGAAACCTTGATAGACATTCTCCCACCTCTTCATCTATTCATGCACCTCCTCACGTATGTACCAAGTTTTGGGGATCGATCCAAGGGTAAAAATGAACTTGTGGACCCAAAATTTGCTAGGCATCCTTCTGTGGCCCATTTCTTGGTGCAGTTATTGAAATGGATCTCTGGGTTTGTCTTTCCTTGGTATAACTCTGTAAGTTCAATAGGGTTGTCATCGGCATTGGGAATGCCAATTATTTGGAATTTTGGAGGTGGAAGGAAGTGTTATTGCAGTGTAAGTTCTATGCTCTCGCAACTGCTTAGCTCCTCTTTGTGCGTAGTCCACCACTTGGTGGGAGTACCTCATAACATTGTATCCAATGTTGGGATCAACTGTTGTTGTGGGACTTCTTGCTCCATATTATCCGTGAAGTCCTCTACATCGCTAATTTCGTCTTATATTGGGGAAGTTTGCAACTCTACCAATCCAATAGACTACTTTGACTAAGGCATAGTGCCTAGAATACAGCTCGTGGTTGCGTTCTTACCAATTCATCATGGCATCCTGACTGTTAGAGTTGAATGAATAGATGCTTGTGTGCCAACTAACAACACCATCAATGATAGGACTAACATAGTCGTCTCACAAGCCAATAGTAAAATTGTAGATTCTTTTGTCCATGGAGCTATCCATTCCATCATCTGCAAGCTCGATGTACTTGGGTCCTTTTCTTGGGTCAATGGGTTGGATTATTTGAACACCATTGCCTTCAAAGGGCATCTCCCCTCTCATTTAGGTTAATAACAACATCATTATCATTTGGTGGTCTCAATTCCCAAAAGTGCAAGATAAAGATCCCATTCATCTAGGATTTCAATAACTTAAAAGTCTGCATAATATTCATTTGCTAATCGACTTAGAAAGGGAGGTTGGGTTGAGTAGGGTGGCACAACCCCATCTCGTAGTGTAGGGAAATCATTGGCTAGATGGCCCTCTACTTTGCTTACCATGCACCATACTTGTTCTCTCCTTGCCATAGCCTTGGCGAACTCCTAGATCTGCTTAGTCAGGGTGGATATCTGATTATGGAATTGGGCCAAATTGGGAGTTGCACTAGTAGAATGTATTGACCACATTCATGCGAGTATTGCCAGGGTGTAGTTCATAGCCTCAATCTTTATGGTCTATTTTAAGGCCTCTCTTTGTGTAGTCCACTTGCTGCATAAGTGGGATCCTAGTCAGGGGTAGGGGCCCTCCAATGGACCACTCTGTGTTGTGTCTTATGGATCTAGTAGGAGAGTTGGCTCATCTGGTCTCGAAAATGTTGACCGTACTCCTATGCACACTCCCCCACTATTTGCTTTATATCTTTTAGCTTGAAACAACTCTATTGCTCTAAGTTGGGTTTTTGAAACTCATCAATAAAACCCTGCTTGAGCTTGTTAGGGTCTTAGTTGTACCTTGCGGGGTACTCCGAGCAAACTTCATATACCACTACAGAGGTTTTCTTTGCAATGTGGTTTGAAAATCAACTAGCTTAGTTGCTATCGTGGCAATTTGCTTGGCAATCCAAATGGATTCACAAAGAAATTATTGTTGCTCAGTGTTCCCATCGCCCTTGCCTAAGAATGCAGGGAGGCACAACGTTGCATTTGATGATACTCTAGCCATAGGATTGCCTGGAGTGTGTACAAAAACAAAGCCTTGGGGTCCTGGTTGATTGATCGGGTTCTAGCATTCAATAAAAAATAAACCATGATTCAAAACTATATTATTCCCAACGACTAGGTTTCCTCCCGTATTTTGCTCACTGTTATTACTATTCCCCAAACTACCATTAGGTTGCATTTCTAGATTAGAATTATGAGAGTGATTAAGAATTACCTAACTTGATTTTAAGGGTGCAAGGTGTGGCAACTGTTTTGTGCTGGCCCCACTCCTGCTTGTTTGTACCATGTCTACTGGATCATCTTCCTCTACAACAAATAGTTAGAACATATCCTCATGCACCTCATGCAACTAGGCATCTGTGTTCCCTCCTACCAACGGATCAAAATTGTCTTTGGAAATGACCTCCTACTGTACTGTCTCTGAACCCTCTTTTGGACACATGCATCTATTGTCGAACGATTCTCATCCTCGCTTGCTTGTCTCAAACCCTTTGGATGTCTCATCTTCGTCAACCTCTCTCCTTGCGCTTCATTCCATCATCAATCTTGATTCGTTGAACCACTGGTTGACCTCTTCTCCTTGCTTTCACAACTTCTCCAACTCCTTTATATATGACTCACTACTCCTTTCGTCGTTGATATTTCTTCTTAAAACCTCAATCCTCTCACGAGTTTCTTACATTCGGTCGAACCACCATTGATTAGTTATGGCTTTGCGCTTCAAGGCTCTCTTTTATTTTCTTTACTCTTTCCTTCCATTCTCCCTCCACGAGGTACTCATCATTGCCAACACCAAGTCAGACCACCCCTAGTGCAAGTGCTTAAGGTGCCATGGTTGATGGGTTGAAAAACATAAAAGCTTCCTCCACCAACAACATCTTCAACTAGGTCAAGATCTCTTTCACCATTGTCCCTTGGGGTTCCTTCATAAATTTTTCTTTGACTCGAGAGAATAATTGATTTAAATTTGTAGCAAATTCAACAATATATCCCTCTAGTGTACTCTTGGTCCAAAACTCAATCACTCTTGCAACCTCATGATCGTGACATTGCAAAGCAATAAGATTTTGGGTGCCCCACTAAATCTCTCCTCCAGTTCTAGGTGTTGAAATAATGTAACTGCGAAGAGCATTCTTATTATTATTGGATTAAATCCCCATTGCGGATTAATCATGTCATTATTATTATTATTGTTATTGGATTAATCCCCATTGTGGATTAATCATGTC
>SNQJ01S0025505.1:40357-54439 GCA_010110895.2 Picea sitchensis
CACCTCTCTCTAAGGGGGGCGCACCCTCTCTTGGAGATCTCTCCAATCCCAAGATAGGCACCCTTTAACTCTTCATCCATTTATTACTTAACTCAAATATGCTTTCCCTTGTCTGCCACATAGCCTTTTAGGCTTTATTTCACCCAAAACATGTTTAAAAATGTTTTCGACACTTTGCTAAAATTTAACAATCCTGATTTTTTGTCTTTTTTGGGTTTTGTGAGTAAAATTGATTTTTTAGTAATTAAAATCACTAATTTCACTCACAAAATTGGGTACTTAAGTAAATTGGGTGCTCTAGGTTAAAAAATGAGCACCCCCAAGGCATATGAAGCCTCCTAACACCACTTTTTTATTACAACTTCAAATTACAATTAAAAAATTCCTTTTTACGAGAAATTTTTTAATAACTGAAAAAATGAAAAAATCCTAAGGGGGACTTAGCACATTTCCATAAAACTCTAGGGGAATGTTTAACATGGCAATATACATTAGACACTAGGCTTAAAGGACCATGCTAAGGCCTAACCATGAGTATATACTCTAGCTTTGGAGGAATTGAGTGAAAAAACTCGGAAATTATAAATTGCTTGGACAACAGAATATAATTAACAAGTAAAAAAATCACTCTAGACTAACAACTCATGTCTAAGTCTTAGGTGGCTAAACCTTTTAGAAAGTTCATCATGCAACATCTCTTATTACAATTCCCCGCAGGGTATGGAAATGTGGAAAAGGTTGGTCAAATAGACCGGTTGAACTTCTGAACTCTGAATATTGAGCATTTGATTGCTCAAACTTTGGCATCTCAACTGCAAGCCTAGCTAGTGCAACTCAGCGGATAACAAGCCCTATAGAATCCAAAGTACAACTTGAGTGGGCCTAAGGGTTAAGAACATGTGTTTCCTTCTAGCAGGTCACATGTTCAAATCCAGAGGGGGGTAGGGTATGCACACCTCCTTAGACTTTAGCAGTCAAATCGCTGCATGGAGGGGGTCCCTTGTCCCACAAACACGGGGGTCTCATACACCAATTTGGTGTCTGGCTCGGCTTTAGATTATTATTGTTAGTTGGAGCAGCCTGTGAAGCCATTTGGTTGAAGAGGATACTTGGTGAAATGAATCTTCCACAAGGGTTGACCACTATCGTTTGTGACAACCAAAGTAGTATACACTTGTCAAAGAATCCAGTTTATCATGGCAGGACCAAGCCTATTGAGATCCATCATCACCATATCCAAGTATTGATTCAAAATGGAGATATGCAGCTTGAATATTTTAGAAGTGAAGATTTTATGTGAGGTCAAATTTGTAAAATTTAGAGACAATTTTGGTCTCAGAAATTTTAATGATGTGATGTTTATTTGTGATGTAAATTGTAATTGCTCCCAAATAAACATTAAGGGGAGATGTTAGTGATAAGGGGTTAATTCATGGCTAATCCATTGATCAATGATGTGGCATTTATGGATAAGATTGTTTGATTTGGTTGGCCTGACCTTCATAAGTGTAAAACCCCGATGTTTCTAATATAAATAAAATCCTAATGCCACTCTCCACTTGTCTTTCTGGCAAACTAAGAATTGACATTTTCTTTGTGGTGATCAATCCACCTGCATTCGGTGTCATGTGTGATTGCTTTGTGTGTTTTTCTTTCTCTTGCTTTTACTTTCAAAGCTGGTCATAATTAGATGGTATTTGGAGGTGGAGAGCTCTGGTTCCTCGGATTGGTATTTCCAGGCTATCCTGATTGACCCTTGAGCCTATATACAAAATAGTTCTTTATGTAGAAATAATGTGAATTAACAAAAAATGAACTGTCTTGTATTTGGCCTGCAAACAATACTAGGAACCACTCGATCAACCCTTCTTTGTCTCTGTTTACAAGTTGCATTTAATCTATTGATTTTTGAATTCATTGAAGCTTCATTGTTTTTAAGACTGTAGAATTGGAAGGAAGAAAAGCTAAAAAAGAAAGGAAGGACGTTTTCCTACAACTTTTTGTCTGTTAATGTGGATCCTTATTCAATCAAGTTCCKTTGCCAATAAGCATGGTTATTTATCCCAGGGKTTTTTCTTTTGTTTGTTGTTCATGGTGATCTGATTCCAGGATGCAAATCGGAGGGCAACTCAAACAGGTTGGACTGATTAAGTTATAGGCACAAAAGCAGKAACACAAATGTACACAAAATAATTCAGAACAATGCTCTGTGAAAGAGTGCAGAAAAAAAAGATGCTCTGTTGCTATGCTTCGTATCATACACACAATACATAGGAATACATTCCAGTTACAAGAATGTCTGTTCAGTTGCTGATGGCGGTTTGGTTTTTGTCTTTTTGGTGCACCACATGCTGCTGTTGGTGTGCATGTGCAATGATAAGCATTCCTGGTGTGTCTGTAGACTGGTGAGGTGGGCGTGCATAGGCTGATGAAGTGTGCATACATAGACTGGTGAGGTGGGTGCACATAGACTGCCGAAGTCTGTGCAAAGACCTGTGAAGTGGGCATGTGTAGGTGTCTGAAGTGTACGTGCAAGCTCAAACCTGGCATCCCTAGTATTTTCTGTGCCAAATGCTGTTGAGGTTTTGGGGTGCTGCACACTTGGTGTTGGGGTGCAAGGGTTGGTCTATTGGAGAAGGTCAGCATGGACGGTTGGCCCTTTCTGACACGCGTGAGGTTTTGTGCTGGATGTCTGTGGTTGTGCTCAGATCACATGGTGGCCGTGTTGAACTCTTCGGTGGACCAAAGTTTAATGTATTTTGTGTGGACCTAGGGGTCTAACGTACAATTTGTTTTCTGTAGTGTTAATTGGGATTGCTGTAGTCATGATTGTAGTATAAATTCCCTAATAAATGAATTGAGAGCTACTATAAATTCATTTCAAGTGTTTTTAAGGACAAAGCTTTTAGAATAACCACTTTTTATGTTTGATAAAATATCAGGGCGGACTTCCAATGTACGTTGCAACTCGGGGTCTATACAACATGAGGCCCCCAACGATTTTCGTGCCAGCAGAGATAAAAGAACATGTAGAGAAGTTGTTTGAAGTTCACAGAGCAATGGATCATTCAGAGCTGAATCACAATCTAGTAGGGTTGAATGTTGGTATGCTCTGGACATTTTCCCTTTCGTATAATCCAAAATTAATTGAAAACAAAGTGATTTAATAATGGGTAGGTGCTCAGTTATCAGTCCTGGCTGCAGGAGAGGAATATCAAATAAGGAAGGACCTTCTAGTCAGGCCATTTAAGACCTATCATGTTATACCAAGCCAGGTAGGGTTTTGCCTATTCTCCAGACACACTATTCGGTGTGGTTTCTATCTATTATTTCCCTTTCCAAAAATGCAGCACCATGGAAAATTTCTAAACTCTTTTTGTTGTTGATCGAATTTAGGGATATATCATCTATTCTGTAAAGCAGAAACTAAAGAAGGAGTATCTTGGTCGTTCATCAGATGATATCAAGAATTTGAAGTTCTCAGGTGTGGAGGTGTGTCTGTGCATTCTTAAGTTTTCTTGAAACATCTCTCTTGTGTTGGAATGTTGTAGTTCTTGCATTTATGATCAACAGTCATTTTGTTATTCACTAGAATGACATGATTTATTTTCATTGTTTTATTAATTTCATATTGGCACAGTTATTGAAAGTTGCAATTGAATCGCAGATCACAGACACTGTAATATCACCAGAAATTGCTTTCACTGGAGATACAATGGCTGAATTTATAGTCGATCCAAACAATGTTGATGCAATGAGAGCAAAGCTTCTTATCATGGAGGTAGCCTGCCCCCTTTGTTTTCCTTCATTCATTTTCATATGTTTTAACTTTTAGTCTTTTACCATGTTGGCATAGGAATTTTTTTTCAAAGATTAGCTTTTGTACTAAAACATGTATTTTTATTCATTCATGCATATTCTCCTTTGAGAACATTAACTCATATTGTCCTTTATTTTCATTTTGGATTTTAATACAATTTAAGTGTAAAATTTGTATAATAGATTGAGAAAGTATACAATTAAGTGTTACATCTATTGGTGATATATYGCCGATATCGTGATATATTGCYGMTATTGCAATCTACCGCACATCATTCCCCAAGCCGATATTATYGGTGCTATTWATCGCGATAATTTCATCTT
Organism: Picea sitchensis; assembly: GCA_010110895.2. NCBI lineage: Eukaryota > Viridiplantae > Streptophyta > Pinopsida > Pinales > Pinaceae > Picea > Picea sitchensis. Next base: position 44,501 of record SNQJ01S0025505.1, read on the forward strand.
TTGAATTATTGTGATACATCCAAATTATTGCGATAAATTCAGTAGTTATCATGAGTTGATGTACATTATCACCCCTGTCTGCATCAAACTCGCCTTATAACCATTTTTTTGGTCTTTTAACCCTCATTTTACAGAAGTGAGTGAGGGGATTGAGCTTTTAGGATACTGTGACCCTTTTCCATTAAGCAAACAAGGGGAAGTCCACTATTTTCATTGCCATCAGCGGAGCAATTGTGGAGTGGGGATTTACTCTGATCTACCATATCCATATTCCCAGGTATGTAGAAAAATTTATGCTTGCATTTTTTTTGTTTTTCAAGATTTAGTATAGGGTTTGCAATGTCCATTAGATATACTTCTTCTTGCCATTTTTTTAATGGGAGATTTAACACTTATGTAGCTGTGATATTTTAATTGCAGCGTTCTTTTAAGTTTTGTGTTGATTTGAATTTCCCCATTTGTTTTGTGCCATAGGTTTAAAACTTTAATCAGTGCTCTACAAAATGCCAAAACCATTGGACCCAATGTGGGAGTATGGTGAACCATATGAGGGTCATAATAGACTGTGGCTGAACTGTAAGCTATGTGGAATGGAAATGTTTGGCAGAATTAATTGCTTGAAATACCACCTTGCCAAAATCCCAGGGCATGAAGTGGATATTTGCCCCGCATCTATCGCAGAAATTGTCCATATTGCAAATCAATCAATTCTTGATATTGCTAGGAAGAGAGATTAGAGGGAAAAAATGAGGCTCAAGCTTGCAAATAAAACAACAAGAAGCATCGGAACCACAAGCATCTCAGGGGTGGGGGAAACCCAATCCTCAGCCACACCTTCCACAGTGCCCTCGACATCCTCACCTTTCTTTGTGCTGAGCTCAATGCCTAGAGGACAACCTTCTATTCAGTCGATAATTAAAACAAGGGAGAAGGAGAAGGCTGACGAGATTGTGGCCAGATGTTTTTTATGGAGTGACATTACTTTCAACATTGCCAAGAACAACCCATTCTACCATTCCATGTTTCAAGCCACTGCTATTGTTGGCCTTGCGTACAAGGGCCCTTCCTGTAATGACTTGAGAGGGTCTCTCCTTCAAGGGGTAAAGACTGATTGTACTCAGAGATTGGCTGAGCTTAGGGAATCATGGGAGATCACCGAATGCACCATTATGTTAGATGGTTGGATAGATGGGAAGGGTAGGTCCATGTTCAATTTTTTGATTAATTGTCCCAGGGGGACAATGTTTATCAAATCTGTTGATGCATCTACACATGTTAAAGATGCACAGTTACAATGTGAGTTATTGGATGGGTTCATCTGGGAGATAGGTTTGCAATATATTATCTAAGTCACTATGGACAATGCTGCTAATTATGTTGCTACTGACAGGTTGCTTATGGAGAGGTTTTAGACCTTATATTGGGTTCCTTGTGCCGTCCGTTGCATTGATTCAATGTTAGAGGACAAGGGCAAAATTTCTTGGATCAAGGAAATTGTTGATTCAGCTAGGAGTATCACAAAATATTTAATCATACATATGTTCTTACACTCATGAGATAGTTCACAAGGAACAAGGAGTTGGTTCGTCCCACAATCACTTATTTTTCCACTAGCTTAATTTCTCTTCAGTCTCTCCACGATTTTATGTTGGAGTTGTAGAGGATGTTTATTTAAGATGTGTGGAATTTTTGTCTACAAGGAACAAGGATGTTTATTTAAGAGTTGTGGAGTGTTTCTCTTACACTCATGAGATAGTTCGCAAGGAACAAGGAGTTGGTTCGTCCCACAATCACTCGTTTTTCCACTAGCTTCATTTCTCTTCAGCCTCTCCACAATTTTATGTTGGAGTTGTAGAGGATGTTTATTTAAGATGTGTGGAATGTTTGTGTCCAAAACACTAAAGTGGATGGGCAAGCCATAGCCCAACTTGTGAGACACAATCAGGGTTTTTGGATGGGAGTGCAAGAGTTGTGTCACGTGTGCCATTAGCGAACCTTAGGTAAAGGTTCTTTGCTTGGTTGATGGTGACAAACCCGCAATGGGCTACTTGTATGAGGCCATGGATAGGGCCAGGGAAGCTATCCATTGGTACTATGAGGACAAGGGGGAGGATGGATTCACTAGACGAGTCCAAATATGGAGTGTGATTGATGAGCGATGGAACAATACACTCCATTGTTTGATTCATGCCGCATGGCTCTACTTCAACACTGCGTACTCTTATGCACGTGGTTTTAGATTTGATGCTGAGGTTATGGATGGATTTTTCCAATGTTTTCAGAGGATGGTATTGACTCCTGTTGAACACTCAGAGATTTCCAAACAAATGGAGATATATAAGCTAGCTACTGGGACATTGGTTATGATATGATTGTCCAAGACAAGACCATTAGGATGCCAGGTAAGATTCAAGTACAATTTGTTTCAAACTTTCAAATTTCATTGTCTTTCCTTTCTATCTATTTGTTACTTGATGTAAATATAATTTGTTGTCTTTTCTTTTTGTTTATTCTTTGTAGATTTTTGGTGGACAAACTATGGTAGAAGAGTCCCAGAGTTACAAAAACTTGCCATTTGGGTGATTAGCCAAACTTGCAGCTCTTCAGGGTGTGAGTGCATTTGGAGTGTCTTTGAAAAAATACACTCCAAGAAGTGCAACAAGTTAGAAATGTTCAAATTAAAATTTTGATTTTTTATAATTTCATTAATTTTAATTTATGCCCATGGGCCATCATCCTCTAATTATAAAATGACCCTCATACAGGTTAAATGTCCACCACCTTAATGACATGGTCTATGTCTACTACAATCTCAGGTTATGGGTGAAGAAGATTGACAAAACACTTGACATGGATGCCATTTCATTGGATGTGATTGACAAAACAAGTTTGTGGAGGGTGGAGATTGAAAGGCACATCATGGAGGAGTTACCTTAGTGGTTGGAACATGATGCCAATGTGTTGGAGGAGGTGGAGGAATCACATGAGTATGTTCCACTTCCAGTAGAGACACATTTGGAGGAGATTGAGAGTGCGTTGTAGCCACCACCTCCACAGAGACAAGCAACTAGGGGAAGAGAATGAAGACATCCCACTTCAGCTTCCACCTTAACCCCAACACCTTCCACTTTAGCCCTATCAATTGGACCTTCCTCAAGTTCAGCCTCAACATGTCCAACTACTGCCTCTAGAGGAAGAGAGTTGAGCTTTGCCCATAAAAGGGGTAGAGGGAATCGTTAATTCCTTAGTGCATTATCCTTATAATATCTAGAGATACATTTATTTTTGTTTTGATGTGATTTTGTATCATCTTGTTAGGACTTAAGACTCGGGACATATATCATATTTTAGTATCGATGTGTGATGTATCACTTGACATCCTATACATCTTATGTATTAATTTATTTTCATAGTTATGTAGCAATGTGTTTGTTTGATTTTTTTTTTCGTAATCTAGTTATCTTTATATTAATATATTACAGTAAGAGTACATACAAGACTGTTTGTGACCTTCCACTAGGTAAACCGGGTTCACAATAGTTCAAAAAAGGCATAGAGTTTGGATCAAAATGATGCTGAGAGCAATATAGAGACACTAGTTACCTACAATAGCTTGACATGACTAATTATAACCATAAAAGAAAGCCTATAACAAAAATCTAGAAAGAGCATTGTTGCTCCTATACACCCTATCAAAAAAAGACATAAGAGCCAACCTTATGGTGCCAATAAAGGGTACTACTAGTTCTGTGTGTCCACAGGGTCTTTTGGGTCCTCATCCAGCCTAATGGGATTGGATGGTGTACCCTCAGAAGTTTGAGCTTGTCTAGCCACTGCAACAGGAACATCCTTAGATTCTGTGGGGTCTGAAACGTTAATTTCTATACCAAACACTTACTTGCAAACTACCTCAAATTTCTTGTCTAGAAGGTCCTATTATCACAAAATCTATCACTTGTGCAAAGCCTTCACAAGATGCTTGACTAGTGTAACATTGAAGTAATTGCCACTGTCACCTAAGCAAGTACTTCCCTCGTTTTAGTGAAGGATGGAGATCCAACACAGGGGAGGCTTTCCTAGCAACCTCAAGGCATCCTATAGCAAGCTAAAGGAAAGTCTACGCCCCCCTATCTTAGTTGCTTGATTAACTAGGTCAAGGGCAAGGTTAGGGTGAATTAAATAAAGCTAGTTGATTGTGCGTGTGTGAAGGGTGTTAGTGACACAATCAATGGTGTTTATTAAGCTAAGAGAGTAAATTAAATGCCCCGAAACGCTAGCTATCAAAAGAAAATGAAAGCTGCAAATAAACTTGAATGATGGATAAGACACTTGTACATGTAGTAAGTTTATAACAACAACAATATATCAGCTCTAAAATCAGCAATATGACTATGGAAAATATGCCAAATACCAAGTAAAAGACTTATAAACCATTAACCAATGATTGCATAAGAGAAAGAGCAGGAAACCATGTTAATTGAATGCAATATGACAAGCCCTAATGGCTGAAAATGCAATTATTGCAGCAATGACTATGTTAGATGATAAATCTAGGTTAAGATGCAAGACGTTAAACTAGAGAATGATAGTAAATGAAGATGCAAATGCAAAAGGTCCTAAACTAACACAAGGTGTTGAGAGAGGAGAGCTTAAGCTAGGGTTTTATCACTTGCAACAAGAAGACTAGTGCCGTCTTCAATTCCTTGGGCATATGGAGTCAATGCAACCACTTCAATGGAGACTAAAAGCAAGAGAAGACTTGAAGATCAAAACCCTAGGATCATACCATCATAAGCCTAGGCATAATCTTCTAGGAAGGAAACCCTAACGTTTATACAATCATAAGCCTTAGGTGCCATCCTACTTCTTCTATGGCGTCTAACAAGAGGTCAAGTGGAAAGAAGTCAAGGTCTAAAGTTTATACAATCATAAACCCTAGTTTCAACTAGTAAGGAGAAAGTTAGGGGATAGACAATCATAATCCCTAATGTGACCTTATATGCTTCAACAAAATTAAGATGGGTAAAACAAGGGAAGGGGATAAACAATCTTAATCCTTCCTCAGGGTTTCTAACAAAATCATTCAAGGATACAATATAACATGCAATTTATTAACCATTTAATGGAGCATTCACCAAAATATACCAAGAACACACACTTAAACTTGGAAAGAACACTTACTATACCAATTTGCTATGCATGAGGAAACCCTAGTTTCATGAATCATCCACCAAAACAAGAAAAGGCATCCACAAGACTAGTCTCCAAGAGCTTCACACAAGTACTCCATGATGAAAAAGAAGAGAAGAGAGCTATGTAGGTGATTCCCCACAAGTGTGAGTTGTGATTTGACAATGAGGTAGTGCTAGCCATAGCGCTATAAACCCTCAAAGCCCCCCAAGACATAAAATAACCATGATACAAGTTGGATAGGTCATGGCCGACCACCAAAATAGTCTCAAACATAAATAAAACATGCCAATACAGCAAAACGTCCCTAAAAAGTGACACGTGTGAGTGTAGGATGCCACAATGAGGGTGACGTCATGCTCTAGAAGGGTGCACAGACCTCCAAAGGCCACGTCTCATCATTAAAAGGTGAAAAACATGGTGAAAAGTCACATCCCTCATCAAAGGTCACATCTCATCGTTAAAGGACCCCAACTCATCATCAAAACAGATGCCCTAATGGTAGGTTGACCCCACTATCATCAAATCATCATATTGCATGCCGTCATCATCAATATACTCAATGTCCAAGGAGAAAAAGGGCCATCTTCCAAGGTGAAAGAAGGGTACATGATCTCTCTTAGGAGTGTCCAATCATCTCCAAATGCAATGTCCTCAAATCAAAGCCTAACAAGCTTCGGGTGCATTGTCCAAGTTGTGGGCTTCCTTCCCATCTGATAGCCCATATGACCATATCTGCAATGTCTGAGCTCATTTGTCCAAGGTCCAAGGTCCAAGAGGTGTGGAAAGGTGCCTCAGGGCATGTTAAGTCATCAAAGGACCCAACGCTTTGTGTCAAGTGTGCAATGTCCTCTGAAAAGTGCATAACGTCTCGGGTGTCATAGTGAAAACGTCCTCCAAAGGACCATGTCAAGGTACACCATGATCAAACATGGCCCATAGAATCAGGTAAACTAACAACTACAAGATACCACAACCATTAGAATCATACAAAGTGAGCCACCACTTAATACAAAATCCACATAAGCAATTCCCATTAGGTATATTCTTCAAACTTCACATTAGCTCAAGACTTTATGCAATTTGCCAAGTTAGGCATGGGAGGACCATCAAAAGAGCCTATTAGGTGTGCCAGTACCCAGGTAGAGGGATATTTCCCAATAAAACCCATCAAAGTGTAAGTATAGTGAATGAAATGGCACGAGGTTATTCCATGGTGATGGAGTCATTGACATGCAAGTTACCATGCTCCGTCCATCTCGATGAGCCCCTTTATAGAGGGGGTGCTTACTGCTTGAGATACCCTTTCCTCAACAATGTATGTATTCGAAACCCCTTTCTTGCCTTTTGATATTCTTTTATTGCCTTTGCAAGTCCTCTTTTCAGGCTTCAAGCATTCATTTTTTTTCTTACTAGGATTAAGTCCTTTTAATTGATATGCATTCAGTGCATTAGGACTAGGGGCAATCACTTCATAGTGAGGGGGTAGAGCTCAAGCTGACATTTGGCTTTTGATTTTGTCATTCATTATCCCATCACTTCTTCTTTCTTTTATAACATGGTTTCTTTTTCTTATTCATTTTTTCTAGCAACTGCATCAACCTTGGCATTCTATCCCTTCTTCTCATGGGAGAATTAACCACATACCTTTTTGCTGTACATGTGACATCCATTACCTGAAGTTTAGTACACTGCGGAGGGCCCCAGGATGAAAAGTGTTAAGTATGGAAGGGAGCGGTACTTTATCCCTATCAAAGCCTCCCAGTAGTATCCTTGTTCCCCAAGAGTGACAACACTGGACTAGGACACAAATGATGGCCACCAAGGTGAAACAAGGCAAAAAACATAACTTCCAAGCTTATGATCCATTATTTGACTTCAACCCATGATCCTTTCCTAAGTGCCTAACGTATTAAACGTGACACTTTATATGAAACAATGACTAATGTACCTTATGCGTGTTGGACCACCATCATCGGATGAACTATGTTGATCAAGTGTAATGAGCTGAGCTTGATGAAGGGGAGGCATATGAGGGGCTACTGTCTGTGGAGAATATTGATCATCATCATCGGGATCACTGTCTTCATTGTGGGCCATGAGACACGATCTCCTCTAGTTACCCTTAGGTGAGAGGGGGTAACAGGTCCAGCCTGCTGTTATTGCCCTCTCTCCTCCACCACTTGGGCTATGAAGGCCTTGTTAAGCCAATAAATTTCAATGAGCTTAAAGACCTTGGTGTCTCTGGACTTAGAAAACCCAGTGTCTGGCACCCAATCCTTAAACTCTGTTTCCAATTGGAGATCGAAAATCTTTCTTTTTTTTGGTTGATAGTTTGGTCCATGGAGACCACCTCGTTCTTGACGTCCTTAGAAAACATGCGATGGAAATTCTTTGCATCCTTTATGGCATCCATTTGGGCCTTGATTATGTGATGGGTGGTTTTCTGATAGGAATATCTTTTGGCATTGGGTTTGGGGCAACGGTCATGACCTTACCTACTAGATTCATGCCAATCACCTTGCTAATTTGTCTTCATGGCCAACAAATTGTAGCGGTCAAAAGTATCAAAGGGAGGGATGGAATTGTGATTGGTGGGATGAGCCAGTGATAGGGGGAAATGGGTTTGGGTGGAGAGGATGGTTGGTGCTTGAGCTCCAGAAGCCAACAAATTCACCTCCGACCACACAGTGGTGCCTCCACCTCATAAAACAGGAAGAACCAAATAAAATGACGGCTAGACGAGCCAAGAAGATGAAACAGATGGAGAGATTACTAGAACCTTCAAACACAGAATCCTGGAGAGCAGAGTTTGTACCTTACCATTCCCTGCGTCTAAGAGCCTACATTTCACTGTTGCTATTGAGCCCTATCTAGCCATAAAAACCTTGAAACCATCTAAGTTAATGATTTTGCAGGATGGTAGTTCCATCATTAGATGAGGTTGCTCGCACTGTGTGGGACGGGGTGGTTTGGCAATGAGGGTCGGAGTATTGCTTGCCGTATCCCAAGTGACCGTATACATGAAGGAGCTTAGGTGGGCTTGCATGCAACAACTACATGGGCTCCTATTAAACTGCAGGCTCAGACACCCCATCCAGGGAGTGTTTGTTTAATGTTGTTGCTGCTTTAGATGTTTAAAAATTGAAAAAAATGATTATTTTTATATATTTTTTAAGTTTCCTAATATTTTCCAATGTTTTCCTCGACATTGTCGATAAGCAAATTTGCTGAGACGATAAATGTAACATTGGTATAAATATTTGATCCCCATGGTATGTTCTCTTTCATGGGCGTTTTTTTTGGGATTGTAAGTTGAAATCTAGTTTGCATTTATCTAATGTTTGTTTAGTTGAATTTAACATTTGCAAAAACGTTTTTTTGCTTTATTGGTGACAGTAGTTATTTCTAATGATAGTTAATAAGATCTCTCAATCTGGGGTAAGTAGCTTACCAAAAGAGCATGCCTGAGAAGCAAACAAAACTTGGGTTTTGCCCTGATTTTATATATTTAGAAATAGATAGATAGTTGATGGTAATATTCCTGATCAACTTCAAATAACTGCAATAATGAAGAAATGATCAGGCAAGGTCAAAAAATAAGTGCAATGACAACATGGTCAGCCTTCCTGGATCGGTTAAGACAAAAATATAAAATGCAAGAATTAACAAGAAAGTCAAGAAATACATCTAGCTTTTCATCATCTCCTATAAAGAATCACCTTTGACTATTCTCTGTATCTCTCAGGATCTTACCCCTATTAGTTTCTCTAAACCTCTCACTAGTTAACACTAAAAAACAATTAAATATGAAGAATGAAAGCCCTCTTGTGTTCTGGCTATATTCCTAAAATGGATCTAGACATGAGATCGATACTTACAATCAACTCCTCAAGGGCAGGTTCATAACAAATTCTCCTTTTTTTGGGAAATCAGACCAAAAGTTTGGGAGTAGGAACTGTTATCCCCATTTTGTGGATAATTAAGGAGATCATGTCTCGAGGCCCTCAGGTTGCAGACATGGAGTGCCGAGAGACTACATGACCAACAATACCCTTTTGCACAGATGGAAAACCCACTCACCACCACAGATGGTCATAGTTTTGCAAATGGCATCCACCACACTAGCTGGCTTTTGGAAGGCAGTGGGCCTTGCTCCATGAGGTACAAGTCAGTATTTGTTGATGATTACAGCTTCGTGAGACATCCTCCAAGACACATTCTCCTCTGAGACTGAGTGAGTCGACCTGTGAGAGAGCCCATGTGTTGGGTGTGCCCATGAGATGGGTGTGTCGTTCCTCTCTGGACTGAGATGAGACGATGTGTGCCCTTATGTGGGGTGAGGATGCCCATGAGATGGGTGTGTCGTTCCTCTCTGGATTGAGATGAAACAATGTGTACCCTTGTGTGGGGTGAAGGTGCCCATGTGATGGGTGTGCGTCAAACTTTGGACTGAGTTATGACGTGTGGTCTCCTGCCTTGTGGACTCAGTTGAGTCAGGCTTGAGATGGTACTCCAGATGATTCTCCTGTGGACTTAGTGAGATAGAGATTTGTTGAGTAGGACGTCCCTGTGGCTGAGCACATGTGGACGTGCCCCTAGTGGCTGAGCACTAGTGGATGTGTGAGATCCCTTGCTATATTGTTTGAGAGTAAGATTTACCTGTAACCCTAATTGTGATGTAAAGGGTACATGTCGGCTCCACCATATGTGAAAGATAATTAATGTTTATTGTAATAATTAATTATT
>SNQJ01S0025506.1:0-12787 GCA_010110895.2 Picea sitchensis
GAGGTGGTGGTTGGGGAATGATGGAGCAGAGGAGGAGAGGGTCGAGGGGTTTGAGGAGGATGGATGTGCACACAGGGAGGTGGAGCTGAGTGTGGAGGGGTTTGCATGAAGGGGTTTTGGAGGAGAGGAGGAGGGCAGAGGTTTCTGTATAGAGTGGGAGGTAGCAGCTGGGGAGGAGGTGGAGAATGGTGGGAGGAGGTAAGAGAGCAGGTAAAGGTGGGCGCGAATGGTAGCTGGGCACGTGGGGGTAGGGTAAAATGGAAAGGGCCGAGCACGGTATTTTGGGGGAAGAGGCTGAGTTGCAGAGTTATTGGTGGTGAGGGGGTGGTGGTGGCACTTGAGTGGTGAATGGGTGGCCAACCACTCCCAAAAATTAAAATTTTAAAACTTTGGGCAAGTGGGTTTTTTGGCAATAAAAATGGACGGGAGGTTATGGGTTCAAACCGCCTCCCCATTTTTGAGTTTCTGGGCAATTCTTGGATGTTCTGGGAAAAGGAGAAGGGAGAGGACTGGGGTTCAAAGCCCAGAAATTTCCAATGAAATTTCTAGGCCTACACATTCAACAAATAACTCATAATTTAAAAGTCTAAAGGAGCCATGGAGGCTTGGGCCTGTTGCCCAGGAGGGGTTCGAATCCCCTCCCCTTTGCATCTTTTGCACACACATAAACCTGAACTTAGAAAGTAACAAACAAACTGGACAAAAAACCATTACCATAACTAAACCAAGTAGAGAAATGGTAGTTTTGAAATAAAAAACATAAATTTTTTATCCAGGATCTTATCATAACCAGCAAATTTCTTTGGTTTTTTTTTTTTGAACTAGGATCAATGGGTTACCTGGTCCATTGCCTGAAGACTGTTGCATGGTGGCTAGCTTCCCACTACAGAGCTACCCCCACTGCCATAAAACCTCCCTTTTCTTCCTTGGATGTTTGTTGCAGATCTTCCCTCCCTTGCCCAAAATGTCAAAATGGCTTGAGAGAGGGGAGAGGGGGGGTTTTGATTTTTTCCAATTTTGCAAAAAAAACCAATTTTCCAAAAAATTTGCATGACGCTACGTGCCTTCTCCTCCATTTTCCAATTTTATGAAATTTTTCAATAAAATTTCCAATTTTTTTTTTTTTAATATTTCTTGAAAAATGTGCAAGTCAAAGTTTGACTTTGACTTTGACCCTGTTGTTGTTGACTTAGCCCAAAAATGTTGCCCGGTGAGACAGAGTCAGAATCAGACGCAGGGAACATCGTTGGAAAGGTCTCGACGCATCTGTTGAGAATATTCTACCACCAATCTAAAATAACAACACCTTAGCCCTCAAATTCGGCCCGAAACAGTGGTCGCTTAAAAACCCCTGACTTGCTGGTGGGCCCACATGACACCCAATCTTGCGAAAGGTACCAAATCGTCGTACGATATCCGATAGAGAAAAATGAGTTACCTTTGGAAAGGCATCGACAAGTAACTCGATGAGGTGACAATGTATTTTTGTGTTGGGGCCATTAATTACTATCTTAGCTATCATGAAACTCTGCCATGTGAGTTGGTGGGGCCCCCTTTGCTCGAAATAATTTACCAACTTGTGACAACTCTAACTGAGCCATCCAAGGTCGGAATGAGGAAAATGAGGAGGTTTTGGAAATTTATATGAGTCTATTACAGTGTGACATCACGGAATCTCTGACTTAGAACTCTTTACCCACTAATTTGAAACCCTGAAGAACTGCAACCAATGTGGTGTCTGAAATTGGTCATGAACTTGCGAAAGCTTGTTCTTACCAACCGGGGGTTGAAACCAAGCACAAGATATACCATTGGAAATTTATTGCACTGTACTACACCATGATTGGGTTTTATTTCCTTTTGAGACCAGAATCTAAACATAATCAGACGAGGAAGTCACAACTATTAGTTTTGGCCATTCAGGTGACGCTAACTTTGCATCCTTCGTATGGGGTCATACGGATTCAGAATCGGGCTCATGATAGCATGTTAGAGAGATTGTCATGATCCCCACAACATGGAAGCATTTTATTCCCTGAATCATGATCAAATTTCATATTATTCTTTGCAGAAGGACCCCATCCCCAAGGGACCCGCCTAGTGATAGGCGAAGGGTACCAACGTTAAAATTCTTGTAAAGTGCGTGTTTAGATCATGAAACTTGAACCGAACAGTCTTGACATGAGGAATAAATGTAGAGGGAAGGTTCAAAAATCCCTGAAGGTAGCCAACTGATACTCTTTCAATGGCAGGGGCCATAGTAACTATGACCCCCGCCACTGTCTTCGACCGGAACCATAGCACCAAGGGATGTTTGTGGAGAAGTGACTGTGTAAAACACCTTGTTGAGCCCAGAGTATATTTTTGGGTCAAAATTCTTGGCACTGGAGGGGAAATGCCTTCCAAAGCATGTAGAACAATGGGATCACCCACGTGATAGGCAGGAATACTCGGTGGAAATTTATACTTTCAAAGTGACCGATGTGGGTGAGGGGGGAATTCAACTATAGTATAAGGACCATTTTTCACATTAGGGATAACCGAAGAATGAAAGTGGTGCAGTAAAGATATACAACTGAGTGTTTACTGAGATTCACATAAGATAAAAGAATGGGAATAATGACTTGGGTTTTGTTGAGCAATGTGGCCCAAGTGACACGGGTTCCTCACTCAGATTATGGCTTAGATGTGAGTATCAAGGCTTAAGGTGAACCTTGGATCAACACAAAGTCTCATGCATACCTTCGATTCTCGACACACAAACAAGAAAAGAAGATTTTTTGAAATCAATGATCCACTGGAGAAAACTAGCAAGCAAACCAGTCAAACAAGGGAGTAAAGAAATATAAAAAACCTTTGGCAGTAGGTGCTGAAATATCAAGTGCTCACAAGTGATGGAACTTTGTAGGAAAATGACCATTGCTTGGAGAAATCAGATTGTCAGTGGTCAGGTAAAGTGTTGTTGCAATCACATAGCTATGTAAGCCATCATGCCATCATGGTTTTCAGCTTCACCAGAGAATGATATGTTGCCTCCTTAGGCTTTCCCTGCTGGCTTTGATTAAATAACAATAAGGTTTACTCCTATTTAAGATGACATTAAGACATATTTTCCCAAAATGTCAAGTATGATAAAATGGATCCTACGAGTTCAGTCTTTTCAAGCAACCACCCAACAATCAGAACAATAACCTTCCCATTGAACACCAGACAAACTAGCAAGAAGACAACCTATGACATTTTAAAATGAAAAAAGACCAAAACCAAGGGAAAAATCAAAGAGGGATTATACTCGAAAATTGGAACCAACCAGGCAAAAAGATTCAAAATTGAAACCAAACAGGCAAAAGGGCTTAATATTGAAACCAAGGGGGTATATACAAGCATGAAAAGGCAACATCAAATACATACAAGAAGGAAAATCAGCAACAATGAATACATAAAAATTGAAAAAGAACAAGTGGTGAATTATGTACAAGATGACGAGGCCTCTCAGGAGTAAAAGAACTTTAGGTGACAACCATTCACGGGGAATTGAAGTGGTTCTCCATCGAAGGTTTTTAATATGAAAGCATTTGTCCCTAAGACCTCGTAGATTGTGTAAGGACCTAACCATAGAGAATCAAACTTGCGAAGTTTGGATGGGGCCTCATGTGCTTTGTCCCACAGTAGGGCATCATCTCCTACTTTGTAATTTACCATTGTGGCTCTTTTATCGAAGGAATGTTTAACAATGGATTGCTTCTTTTGGAGGTGTTGGAAAGTTTCTTTTCTTACCTCTTCTAGTTCAATGAGTGTGTCTAAACGATGTTGTAAAGGTTGGAAATCATCGTCTGCCTCAACAATAGACAACCTCAAGGCTAGAATTTGTAAGTGAACAGGCAAGACAACAGGAGCTCCATACACCAGAGTGTAAGGGATTTCGCCTATTGTTGTCTTAGGGGTTATACAAACAACCCATAAATCAAATTTTAACTTTGTGTGCCAATCACGCTTGTTATCCTTGAAATTCCTCTTAAGGATCCAAATCGGATTTTTATTTGTTGATTCGGCCAATCCATTACCTTGGGGGTAATAGGTGGAAGATCAAAAAATTTGGATGCCATATGTAACACCAAGGTGGAGCATGACATCATACATGAAAGCTGATCCATTATCAGTCAATATCTCAGCAGGGGTTCAAAAATGGGACAAAATGTTACGTTCGACGAATTCTACCACCTGCTGACTCGTAGTGTTCCTAAGAGCGATTGCTTCAACCCACTTTCTAAAGTAGTATGTGGCTGTTAAGATAAATATGTGACCAAGGCTAGAAGGTGGTGAAACTGACCCAATAAAGTCCATGCCCCATCTTACGAAAGGGACTTGGACTTCAATATGCCTAAGGGGTAAGGAAACTAACTTTTGCTTCTTAGTGAAGTGTTGGAAAGCTTCGCATTTTTGAACAAGTAAATGGGCATCTTTGTGGAGTGAAGGCCAAAAGTAACCTGCATGTAAAACTTTTGCTGCAGTGGTTTTGGCTGAAAAGTGACCTCCACAAACCCAGAATGGCATTGTTCAAGTGCCATTTGGGCTTGGTCAGAAGTCAAGCATCGTGACAAAACCCCATCAAGGTTTCTTCGGTAAAGGATTTGGACTTGTAAAACATACTAGACAACTTGTAGATGAAGTGTTCATTTTGATTTTGTATCCATGTCCGGTGGGCACACACCATTGATCAGGAAATATACGATAGGTCCGTACCATGGTTGTGAGCCTAACTCAGTTTTGTTAACCAGTTCTTTGAAAGCAATCAATCATCTACTTGAGGTGGTTCATCTATGACTGAGGGATGGGATTGGGTTACCAATTCGTCCAACCGTATCCCCCTTATGGTTTTCATCGGTTTAATGTCCAAGTCATACTCTTGCATGTGCATGATCCATTTGGACCACTTATTATGCAATTCAGTTTGATTCAAAGTAGTGATTAAGAGAGAGGTACACAAAAAAACCTCAACTTTATGGCCTTGTATGTAATGTCAAAATTGTTCCAAGGATTTATACAAAGAATAACCATGTTTCTCCAGTGTAGAATAGTTCAGTTGGTGTGGCTTCAAATTTTGGCTCATGAAGGCGATTGGCCTAAGATTTTCCTCATGATATTTTTGCAATAAGATTGCAGAAATTGTCTCCTCTGATGAATTAGTGTACATGAAAAAGTCTTTAGAGGGATCAGGATTGATTAACAGAGGGGAAAAATAAATGACTTTCTTAATGGATTCAAAATCTTGACGGGTAGGGGGTTCCCATTTGAACCGAATATCTTTCTTCATAAGCTGATTTAGAGGTTTAACTACTTGAGCAAAATCAAGAATGAAGCATCTCAGAAAGTTTATCTTTCCAAAGAAAGATTGCATTTCCTTTTTATTGGTAGGTAAGGATAGATTTTTGATTTCTACCACTCTCCCGGGATCAACTTTGACACCTTCTCGAGACACGATGTGACCCAAAAATTTTCCATCCATAACACCGAAAATGGTCTTCTTAGGATTTAGAGATATGCCAAACCTACGACATCTAAGGAGAACCTGCCTAAGATGATCAAAGAAACTACTCCGTTCTTTGGAAAATATTATGAGGTCATCGAAGTAGAAAACAATGATCTTACCCAATAAGCCTATGAAAGAAATTCCCATGGCACGTTGAAAGGTGTTCCCAACATTAATCAATCCAAAAGGAATCTTATTATATGCATACATGCCCCAATGAGTGGTGAAGGTGGTTTTATGACTATCAGAAGGCTTGAGGGCTATCTGATTGTAACCTGAGAAATCATCTAAAAGGGACATCATTTGAGACCTGGAGACTTGTTGGAGAATCTCTTCCATAGGTGGGACGAGGTAGTTTTCTTTTAGGGACACCCTATTCAAATGTCGAAAGTCGACACAAAAACAAATATCTCCAATTATCTTCCTAACGGGAACCAAATTAGATACCCATTGTGAGTAATGGACATGGTAAATGACCCCATATGATTCCATCTTGTCCAATTCAACTTTAATTGTTTGTTCCAAAGCAGGGTTGTTCTTTATTTGTCTCTGTCTGTAAGGTTTCGAATTAGGGATTATGGGTATGGCATGAACTATCTCCTGCATATCGAAAACCTTGAGGTCTTGATAAAAAAAAGCAAAAACATCCTTGAGTTCTTTCAAGAGTTCCGTGAATTGAACAATCTCAGAAGGAAAACACTGTGAACCTAAATAGACTAGTTTTGGATCTTTCTCAATTCCTAGGTTAATAAATATGGCTTCTCGCACCTTCCTAACAGATTCTCTATCAATACTAGGTGCATAAGTAGTAGCATCATTGGAATCAAACATGGATTCCAGTACAGACAAACCAGGGGGAATCTTATTTGTCTTCAATTGGATTATGTTCCCAGTTTCCTCTTCTAACTCATGGATGATATGTAAATCTTCAAAATCCTCCTTGTTTTGAAGGAATCTACAGATTTGTTCGTCAGTATCAAAAACTTTCCAAGAGTCAACATTATCATGTAACACAGGTCTATGTAAAATTTGTACTTTTATATCTTCGATAGACCTTACGAAATCCGAAGTGAAACAAGAACCAACCAAGGCCAAAGTATCCACTACGTGGTTTGCGTCCCTATGCATGGCTTGAATGTTGAAAGATAAGAACTTCTCAATAAGTTCCTTATCCCTTTGGTGGTATTGTTTGAGGCGTGGGTTGTGAACTTCATATTTACCTCTAATTTGATTCATAACCAATTCAGAATCCCCACTCACCAACAAATGGCGTATTCCTAAGCCTAAGGACTTTTGGAGGCCTTGAACTAAGGCTTCATATTCAGCCATATTATTAGTTTTAGGGAATTCTAACCGGAAAGAGAAAGGGATTGCCTTCCCCTTGGAATCACACAAAAGGACACCAGCACCAGTTCCGTGCTTGGATTTAGCACTGTCAAAATCCATACTCCACACCATTTCTTCCAATTCAGAAGGAGGGACATGTGCATCTTCCTCAGATAACACAGTATACATACCCATACCTGTATCTTGAAAAGACACATGTTTCATATTATAGGAAGCAGGTACAACCTTCTCTTGGTACTTTGGTTCCCTCCTAATGACAACTTCAACAACCCTATGGGGAAAGGTGAAGTGGGTTCTCTCCATGAAGTAACGACCCTTTTTGACTTTGGTGGATCACTCCCTCCCTAAAAGCATGCCATATGCTTCAAGTATATCTGCTATGATCACTTTTATGAGCATGCTTAGCTATGGAGCTTGGTTGTAAGTAATGGATAAGTCCTTGATGTAACCGATGGTTTCTACAGTCCTTGAATCCAAAGCTAACAAGTATTTACATGGGCCTATGAATTCAAGACCCAGTCTCCTCATGACTTGAAGGGGCATGAAATTGTGCCTCGCTCCTATGTCAACGACACATTTATAGAGCACAAAATCAGAAATCAAAACATATATATAGAAAGGAGGAACCCCAGGGTCTAAATAAATAACATTATATGCTTCCCTAGGTTTAGAAGTGGACTGTTTGGAAAGAGGAACTCTCTGTTCCATTCATGGAGTAGGGGGTGCTTGCAGAACATGTGAAAGGTTTTCAAACTGAGCGGGTGTTCTAAGAGCATCTAGTAATGTCATGTGGGCGAGAACCTTCGCTAGACCTTCAACGATGTTGTAAGGTACTAGTGTTGGGAAGCAGGGTGGTGGATTATTAGGCAAGTTTACCTTATTTGGGGTCCAGGGAACCCTGTTCATTGTAGGGGAAGGTATTCTACCGTTCACGGGAAGTTTTCCTTTTTCATTGTCCTTAGGATCACTTTTGGCCTCTTCCACCCGCTGCAGAGTGGTTTTAGGGGCCCGACTCCTAGTTTTTACAAAAAATCTTTCAAAATCTAGAGGATAATCATCACAGGGAACAGAGTCTTCCATGTTAACTTGGTCATTTTTGGAAGTGAAAGCAAGCTTGTTTTCGATTGGAGGTAGAGGGGCTTTGCCATTTTTAGACAATTCCATGTGACGTGTATACGAGTAACAATACTCGGGATCATGGAAGTCTTGGAAAAAGTGACACCAATCCACTTCAGTAGCATGTTGCCTAGGAGGAGGAGTAGGAGGGAAATGAGGTCTTGGCCTCACATGAGTAGAAAACTATAAGTCATTCACCTTTCGATTAAGGGAAAGTATTTGGTTGTTCATGTTCATCAACAACTTGAGTGTTTCTGAACTTTCCCTTTCTTCAATCGTCGAAGTTTGGGCAGGTGGAGGTTCATACCGAGGACCCTCGTTTCGAGGTACATCATTCCTAGGTCTCCCGTTAAAACAGGGCTGCGCTAAAGGTGAGGGAATCATACCAGATTCCTCCATGTTTCTTTCAATTTCCAGGGCGCTAGTCTTTGCCACATCTAAAGTTTGTATTGATTTATCTTTCAATATATACTTTACATTTAGATTCATAGATGTCATGTAATACTGGAACAAATTGTTCCCAGATGGTTGGGAAGAAGTTGGGATCCTATTCAAGGTCGAGGTAAAGCGTTGATTAAAATTCCGTATTTGCTCACCCTCATGGATGGAGATGGTTGTGAAATACCTGAGCAGGGAAGCCACATCATCCGCCCCTTGGAAATGTTTTGTGAATTCTTGGATCATAGTGTCCCAATATGGGATACTATCATTGGGAAGCAAGTGATCCCATCTCGTTGATTCACCCTCAAAGGTTCTTACAAAATTCTAATGATGACATCGGGAATTGTTATGTCCATAATCACTAATGAATCATAGAAGTTCTGTATATGTTCTTCAACACTCAATGTACCATTTCCATTGAACTTAGGAATCTTGTTTGGGGCATATGAAAGTATGTCATGAAGAGGTCTGGCCAACCTCAAAGGAGTCTCGTGTTGCCATGGCATTGCCATCATAATAACTATGGGAGGAACAACAACAACTGTTGAAACAATGGGAGAAACACCCTGAGGATTAGTAACTGTTGCTGGATTAAATAAATCTTTCTTTAGTAAGGGGATTTGAATAGGATAAGAGGAATAGGGCGACTCAATTCACACTACATGGGTAACGAGTTTCCCTAGTTTCCCAGGTGTATGTGTCTCACTACTTGTTTTCTCTCGTGAACTTTGACTCCTTGTAATCCTGGGGGACACTGTTTCCCTAGTCTTAGGATACTTCCTCCCTGCCATCTTGCAAGGGGATCAAGTAAGTACTTTGAGTACAAGGGGTGTAGAACCAACAAATATTACTCTTTCTAACACGATGTAGATTAACCCAACTAAAAATGATTTTTTTTTTTTTTTTGTTCTTCTTGAAGTGGAAGGTAAGGTACGATAGACTTATAACTTCTCACATGAGTTCGAACAAGTAGAATTTGAGACTGAAATGGTAAAAGTAAAGGAAATATCGATGGTATTTATGGCTTCCATATGCAATGGAAATTGCAAGGGAACTATACTATAACAAGTACCAAAGAAAAATTTCAAAGGGTCACTGAAAGACCTTGCCACAAAATTTTGTCAACAAATGGGAAAAGGACCATAAATAATTTGAGTCCAATTCTTAGTACAAGTTTGGGATACAAGCAAAACTAAAATAGGTTTGCAAGCTCCCCAGTGGAGTCACCAGAAAATGGTGGGTGTTATAAGCAAAATCTGTCTGTTGGGACATATCCAACCTATCCGGATGTGAAGTCGGTTACAAACTCTTTGATAGCTCAGCATGAGGCAAAGACTACCTGCACCTCAAGTGGTCCTTCGACTGAGGTGGTAATGAAAGGGAGAACGGAGAGGTGAAAGACTTACAAAAAGTCTTTCTTAGGACCACCCACCCTGGGTGTTGTCCTCCCTCAGGTTCCTGGATGGCCTAAATGGCCTCGAGGGTAAAAATTATGGACAGTAGGATGAAAATAAGATCATTGATTTTTAGGACAGTGAACTAAATAAAGCGAACAACGAGTTGTTCACTCCCTTAAAGCATTTGAAAATGGCCCAAAATGGGTCCTCGGGGTAAATTGATGTCCTGGGTAATTAACCAAAGGATGCCTTAAGCAAAACAAGGGTGGGATGTGAGCTTAAAATATACAACCAAGTACTTTTAAATGTCTATAAATTGCAAACAAAAAGTTTTTCGAAGCTTTTAAGACATGGAAACAACCCCAGAATGGCTTCATACCCCCCAAGGTGACCCAAGAAGCGATCTCGGAATATTGTTAAATCAAAAGGGGGTTGTAAAAGGGGATGAACAACCTTGTTACCGTTTGTTACAGCTATGATATAAGGGAAAGTATTCACAACTTCAATTTTGGTTTGTGAGTGAAAAGGTGGACTGATGAAAGGTTGACTTTAAAAGTATTTTATTGGTCAATTTTTAGTTTTTATCACATGCCTTGGCCACCACACTGTTTTGAAGATTATTCCAATTAGGTAAAAAAATCCAGGAACTGTGCCAACCAGTATAAGAAGAGTAGTCCTAGCAGACCACGGTGGTTAGGTTGAAGAGTGCCCCATGCAGTTCGGAGAAGCAGGGATTAGCCACTTCTCGTCACTAGCGTTTTTGGTCTCTTAAAGCCGCTTGGATGGAAGAAGGATACCTGTGAAAAAGAAGAGGCTCAGGACCCCCCTAAAGAGAGTTTTTTTTGAGCTTACCCAAGCAGAGTAGTATTCCAACCAAGCTAAGCTAATCAACTCCTTGACCATGTGGTACTAGGGAAAGACCACTTGACTTGTACTAACTAGACAACTTTTGAGGGGCTCCTGATGAAGAGTCCCTGGCTTTGACTCTTAATATCCTACAAAATTGAAATTACTTAAAATGAAATACCAAGCCATCCATGTGGTGAGGTCACGTCTTGCTTTCACAAGTGTGCCTCCTGGTTACTGAATTTGAAATCTATTTAAAACTATGTACGTAAAAAAATTAAATAGATAGGTGACATATATGTCACGGATAAATAATATGTATATGTAGATATCTAAATAGTATAAGTTTTTGTTTTCAGTGTATGGGGCCGACCCCTGAATATTTTTCAAGTGTTTTTGCAGTGTTTTGCGTGTATTTAGCTTGCTGATTTTGTATGGCCCCTTTAGGGGTAGCCACCTATACATTAGTGAACGAAAAATGATACAATGAAAATATGACAAGATTGAATAATTACACGAGACAATTACACCATTCAACCCAAAGGAATGGGTTGAGGCTCTTTGCAAGCGACAAATCTGCCATGTGCATGAAAGCCCCAAATAACTCTTTGTATGGGGATTGGAAGTTTAGTGTTTGAAATATAAAAAGTGTGATGATTATCTACGCAAGTATAGATAATATTTTTAACATAAATTCACAAGTAAACTTTTCAGGCTATCTACACAAATTAAACATATCAACATTGGTATGTGTGCCAAAAATTTTGGAATGAGTGCAAGTGATATGTAAAGTGAATATGAGAGTGATTGGGTAGATTTACCGATCAAAATATGTGTTTTTTCTTCGCTTCCATGCTGACCCCTTTGCCTCAAATAGTTCTTTAGGTGGTCCCCAACCGCTTAGGGGAAGCAAAATAGGTGACCGGTTATGTCCTTGCAGGCAAACAACGGAATTTTATTATTTATGTATGGAAAAAACTGAAATAATTATAACATAAATTTACACATAAAAAGCATATAACAACCAACTAAGATGGCTGTCCCGTGGGGGGAAATTGACCAAAATGACCAATTTTCCTATTTGGGACAACAAGGTTAATGGTAAGAAAACATAACAAAAATATACATGAATGAAAAGATAAAGAAAACAAGTATGAACAACCAACTAAGGGGCCTATTTGAGGGCTGTCCTAAGGGGCCCTAGGACTCCCAACCACTAGCTAAGGCTGAAAACAATTGAGTACTTCAGAAAATCTGCACTAAAACACATTAAACAAGTTAAACAAAGCTGTTAGAAGATGAAAGTAAGCAAGTTAAACCCAATGAAGAAACAACAAACACCTAGATAACCAATCCCTCCTAGATATAGCTAACATAACAAGCATTTACCCCTACCCCTAAACCCTTAACCAACAAATGATACATCCAACAACTAAAATCTAACAAGTATCACACACACAAAGAGTCTTGGAGAATTTCAGTAGAGCTTTGTTACTATATTGATCTTCCTTTTTTACAATTCCAACCCTCTTGTTTATAAAGCAGAGGTGAAGGCTTAGGGTCAGGTCACAAGACACTTGTCACCTTTGGAAAAGTGACAAGTGGACCAACCCTAAAGTATTTTTGTCTTTTTTCAAAAAGTAACCTTATCCAAAAAGAATTTTATCCTAAAGAGAACCTTATCCAAAAGGGGATCAAATCAGATTTGATTTGACCCTTCAATTACATATCATACATGCCAAAAAGTAAATCATGCGAGAGTTCATATTACAAAAAATCATTTTTCATAAAATGACAAAACTTGATATGCCACATCACCATTTTCCTTGGGATTTGTGCCATCCCAAAGGCTCTTTGACCACTGCCATGTTTTGCATCTTTATATGAGGTGGTTTAGGACAATTCCCATCCATCCATGTGTTTGGGCTTCAAAACGTCATACACATATCACTCATTACCATACATTTTTCACCTATGCTTCCATTATATCACTCATTATTCATCACCATGTCACTTCATTTTCCCTATTGTTCACCATTAATGGGTCTCATTTATATTTTCCAAATATTATTTATTTTTAAGCATTTTTGAGAGAAATTCTTGATTAAAT
>SNQJ01S0025506.1:12797-29761 GCA_010110895.2 Picea sitchensis
ATATAATAAACTAAATTTAAATTAAAAGAAAAACTAAAAATCCCCCAATCCTACACCCCTGGTCTCCCATGCGACCAGGCCGAGACCCAATCCGAGCCCATGGGATAGGGGATGCGAGGAGGTGGCAGTGGAGAGTGTAGAGGTGGTGGTTGGGGAATGAGGGAGCAGAGGAGGAGAGGGTCGAGGGGTTTGGGGAGGATGGACACACACACAGGGAGGTGGAGCGGAGTGTGGAGGGGTTTACGTGGAGGGGTTTTGGAGGAGAGGCGGAGGGCGGAGGTTGATGTGCAAAGTGGGAGGTAGCAGCTGGAGAGGAGGTGGAGAATGGTGGGAGGATTTAAGAGAGCAGGGGAAAGATGGGCGCGAGTGGTGGTTGGGCGTGTGGGGGTAGGGGAAAATGGAAATTGATGAGCACGGTATTTTGGGGGAAGAGGCCAAGTTGCAGAGATGGTGGTGGTGGTGGCACCCAGGTGGAGGATGGGTGGCCAACCACTCCCAAAAATTAAAATTTTAAAACTTTGGTCAAGTGGGTTTTTTGGCACTAAAAATGGACGAGAGGTTCTCGGTTCAAACCCCCTCTCCAATTTTTGAGTTTCTAGGAAATTCTTGGATGTTTTGAGAAAAGGAGAAGGGAGAGGACTGGGGTTCAAAGCCCATGAATTTCCAATGACATTCCCAGGCCTGCACATTCAGCAAATAACTCAGAATTTAAAAGTCTAAAGGATCCATAGAGGTTTGGGCCTGGTGCCCAAGAGGGGTTCGAATCCCCTCCCCTTTGCATCTTTTTCACACACATAAACCTAAACTTAGTAAGAAACAAACAAACTAGACCTGCAACCATCACCATAACTAAACCAAATAGAGAAATAGTAGTTTTGAAATAAAAAAACATAATTTTTTTATCCAGGATCTCATCATAACCATCAAATTTCTTTGTTCTTTTTTTTTTTTTGAATTGGGATTAATGGGTTACCTGGTCCACTACCTGAAGAACGTTGCATGGTGGCTGGCTACCTACTGCAGAGCTACTCCCACTTCCATAAAACCTCCCTCTGCTTCCATGGATCTCTGTTTCAGAGATTCCACCCCTTAGCCAAAATGTCAAAATGGCTTGAGAGAGGGGAGAAGGGGGGTTTTGATTTTTTCCAATTTTGCAAAAAAATCCAATTTTCCCAACAATTTGCATGAGGATACGTGCCTTCTCCTCCATTTTCCAATTTTCTGAAATTTTTTAATAAAATTTCCAATTATTTTTTTTTTTAATATTTCTTGAAAAATGTGCTAATCAAGGTTGACTTTGAATTTGACCGTGTTGTTGTTGACTTAGCCCAAAAATGTTTCCCATTGAGATAGATTCGGAATCAAACGTAGAGCACATTGTTGGAAAGGTCTCGACGAGACCGTTGAGAATATTCCACCACAAATCCCAAATAACGACACCTCAGCCCTCAAATTTAGCCCGGAACAATGGCCGCTTAAAAACCCCTAACTTGCTGGTGGGCCCACATGACACCCAATCTTGCGAAAGGTGCCAAATCGTCGTACGATATCCGATAGAGTAAAATGAGGTACCTTTGGAAAGGTATTGACGAGTACATTGATGAGGTGACCATATAGTTTTTTTCTGGGGCCATTAATGACTATCTTAGCTATCATGAAGCCCTGCCATGTGAGCAAGTGGCCCCCCCTTTGCCCAAAATAATTGACCAAATTACGACATCTCTAACCGATCCATCTGAGGTCGAAATGAGGAAAATGAGGAGGCATTGGAAAGGTATACAAGTATATTACAGTGTGGAATCATTGTATCTCTAACTTAGAACTCTTTACCCACCAATTTTAAACCCCGAAGCACTACAACCAATGTGGTGTTTGAAATTGGTCATGAACATGGGAAAGCTCGTTCTTACCAATCGGGGGTCAAAACCAAGCGCAGGATATACCATTGGAAAGGTATCACACTGCCCTACACCATGCCTTATTTTTATTTCTTTTTGAGACCACAATCATAACAAAAGTAGACTAGGAAGTCACAACTATTGGTTTTGGCCATTCAGGTGACGCTAACTCTGCGTTTTTCGTATGGGGTCATAAAGATTTGGAATTAGGCTCATGATAGCCCGTTGGAGAGCTTGTCATGATCCCCACAAGATGGAAGTGTTGTATTCCATGAATCATGACTAGATTTCATCTTATTCTTTATAGAAGGACCCCATCCCCAAGGGACCCGCCCAATCATAGGTGAAAGGGACCAACGTTAAAATTCTTGTAAAGTGTGTGTTTAGCTCATGAAACTTGAACCTAACATTCTTGACATGAGGAATAAATGTCGAGGGAAGGTTCAAAACTCCCTGAAGGTATCCAACTAATACTCTTTCAAGGTAAGGGGCCATATTAATTATAACCCCCGCCACTATCTTCTACCATAATCATAGCACCAAGGGATGTTTGTGGAGAAGTGACTGTGTAAAACACCATGTTGTGCTCAGAGAAGATTTTTGGGTCAAAACCTCCCTGTAACGACCCCTATCGTTACGACTACATGCGACGCAAAGCAAAATATTTTTTTTTTTTTTTAAAGTAGGAATGCAACAACAAAAACAATTAATCAACACCACTTGACGACGAACACGATGCAATCCAGTCAGAAAACATACAACATAACGAGCTAGCATACTAGCACATCGTGTGATTGGGTGCAACATGCGAATAATCCATTAGACAAAATAAAACGACTAGGCTATGGGACATCATCAAGATTAACCAGACGCAACCAACATCAAGTGACACAGGTAACTTGAACCTTCACGACGAGCGAGGAACAAGCAAAAACAAGTGTTACAACACAAGTACCAACATCAATTACAACAAACATTACACCCACAACGAGAAGCACACGACTCTAGCCAGGTTATCATTCGCTTCTATCAATCAAGGCGCACAATGATCCCATCATCAGAAATCATGTCGTCACAAAGTGGTAGGTGTGACAGTAATCCAAGGCACAACATAACATATCTAGACCAAAAACCCAAGAAAAATACAATGCGCTAGGAGACCGAATTAACTGTCAAAAATACATGAAGACTATACCCAAGCACCCAATTGACAAGTCAACAAGACGCAAGGTGACATCATTCAAAATTTAAATTGTGCAACCATCTGAAGGATTTCATGTTTTCTTATGAGACACTTTTTCAAGGAAGTCTCCCACACTGTAAAACAAAAATAATTTGAATAAAATCTAAAAATTCATGTGCATGTATATTCTATTTTAATTCTCTATATAATATAATATTATTTGAAAGCTAGCTTAATCATATGTGATATAAGAAATCAATACTTACATTTTTTTATGACAAAAATAATGTTTACCATCATAAACAAAGTAATTTGATATACTAAGAACATGAATTCAAGGGGTTTTCTTTTGGAATTAAAAGAGAACTGAAAATGATGTTTACCATCATAAAAAAAAATCGGTATATAAGAACATGAATCCAAGGGTTTTCCTTTTGGATTAAAAAGGAACTTCCATGTCAACTTTATTTGTCAATTTAAAATTGTTGTCCAGAAATCGTTGTCCATTAATAAAATCAGCCTCAAAAATCATTGTCTAACAACCATATGTTATCTAACCATAAAATCATTGTCTAACAACAATATGCTATCTATTAATAAGAAATCAACAATCAACAGATCCTTACCCTTCCCATTTAATAATAAAAAGAAAATGGATCCAGATTAGATTAAGTTAGCAGTACGTAGGGATACCATGCGAAAATTTCATTTGTTAATAAATCATTGTTTATCAATGATATCACTGCCTAACAATATTATCGTTGTCTATTAATAAATCACTGTCTATTATTGATATCAATGTCCAACAAGTATATTGCTATCTATTAATAAATGGATGTCTAGCATTGATATCACTGTCTAACAATATATCGCTATCTATTAATAAATGGTTGTCTTTCATCAATATCGCCGCCATACAACAATATCGTTGTCGATTAATTAATATTACTATATCTATTGATATATCACTGTCAAACAACGATGATAGAACTTGTGCATTGCGCACTCGAAGGACTACCCATGCAGTCATCACAGAGTCGTCAGAGATATGGAAATGCAGAGCAATGAAGTGGAAACACAGAGAAATGAATTGGGAATCCATAAAGAGATCTGGAATGCAATGAAGTGGAAACACAGAGAAATGAAGTGGTAATCCAACAAGAGATATGGAAACACAATGAAGTGGAAACACAGAGCAATGAAGTGATAATCCAGCAAGAGATCTGGAAACACAATGAAGTTGAAATGCAGAGCAATGAAGTGGTAGTCTAGAAAAAGATTTAGAAACACAATGAAGTGGAAACATAGAGAAATGAAGTGGGAATACAACAAGAGATCTGGAAACACAATGAAGTGGAAACACAAAGAGTAATGTGGTTTTTTTTCCTAAGGTAAGATAGCTGATAACTCCATGCAAAGTGCAAGGAAAAGGAAACACCGACTCATTGAGTTTTAGAGGCCTCACATAGAGATAAAGGAAGTGGATCACTAGGTAAAGTGAGGGTTAAAACAAGGTGTAAACTCATGGTGAAAAATCAAGTAAAAAGAGAGGGTGTCAAGATTACAACGCAAGGCAAAACACATAGGAACTCACTGCAAAAAAAAACATTAGGCAGAGGAATGACCCTACACTTATTATCCATGCACATGAAAGTAGGGAATTTCAATCTAAATCTTCAACACCGGAGTGAAAGACAGTCGATTTAGCTCCTGGTCAACTGCTCAGGCACAGACTAATAACTTAAAGGGTCAAGGAACAAAGGATAAAAACACAAATTTGCATCCATATCTTCTCCATGGAGAAGCAAATAATGAAAAAAAAGTGCAATCAAGGAATAAAGAAAACACATGCAGGAGATACAAGAAGACAGGCAAGGTTTTGAGTTCGGGGTTCATTATAGCCATGCACAAATAGACAACAACTCAGAAATAAAGGATATTGTGGATGGCCAGGGTTCTTACTGAATGAATCAAGCGACAAGGGGATTACAATTACCATAGAAATACATGTGCAAGGAAGGCTCATGGAAATGAAATCGTCATCCAAGTATAGTAATTAAACAAGTGTAAATTCAATTTTATTGCAAGTAACTATTTTAATAGGCATAACTTAGCCAAATGTGAATGCTCCGAATTCGTTGTCCTGCACGTGCTCCATCCAGCTCCCGCTTGCGAACTGATGTGACCTAACCGGTACCTCCCAGCCAAGGCTAGGAGTACTCTTCTTCCCCTTGAGCTCCCCGAGCTGCAAAGGGGCCACACACACAATACCAGAGAATGCTAGCACCCAGATCACCTCGCAAGGTCGAGCTACCACTCGTTACCCGAGTTGGGTATCCCAACTCCCACAAGTGAGAACTCAGTGAAGATAAATTTCGACAACGTAACATTACGCAAGACAAATGTGATCCATACTCCTCCCCCGCCATCCTTTTTATAGATTTTCTTAGTCATTAGTTTCCAAAAGCCTCATTAGATTCCTTTTTCATTTATTTAATTAGGAAAAACCTCCCTCGTACACATGTCTCCCTATCCCCTAGTTGCACCAGAAAAACAATTTTATTAATTAATTGAATACTCCTATTTCCCTCACCCACCTAAAAGCGTTCCTAAAAATGCTCCTTGGTGTCCCAATATTCCCTTACAATTCTTAAATGACTTACGCCTTACTTAATTTCTAGTTGAGTTCATAAATAGAAATTCTCAAAGGCTAGATTCCTTACTAAGTTGGACATTCCCCTTTTTCTTTAAGTTTCTGTTTTTCTTTAAGTTTCCTTTTATTTTAAGTTTCCCCCTTTTTCCGTTTTAACTAAAATAAATTTAGCAAGTGTAGATAAAAACAACCATTTACCCTTTTTCCTTTTTAACTAAAATCAATTTAGCAAGAGTAGATAAAAACAACCATTTACCCCTTTTAATAAATTTAATCATCCATTATAATTTTTTTACTTTAATAATCAAGTTTGAATTTATTACCCCCCTTCTTGTTACATGTTTATTTTTATTTATTTTTCTTTAACCACATGTTCTACTTAGACCTAGGTTTCAATTTCACTAGGTTGGGCAACAATTTTCAAGGGAACTTTCAGTTATTAAACTTCATTCATTTTAAATCTGATTAGGTCCTAAGGAGGCATAGTTTTCTAGGCACTAGGTTTATTCACTTACCAGTTAAAATCACGATGTTCCCTTCATGATGCAGTACGTTCTCCAAGGGTGCCACTCACCTCTTTCCATTTTATTTGCGCTACGTTCCCTTCAAGACACACTAAGTGCTCCAAGGGTGCCACTCGCCTCTTTCTGTTATCTTTGTATGATGTTCCCTTCAAGACTCACTACGTGCTCCAAGGGTGCCACTCGCCTCTTGAATGAATTTGGTAGACGTCAAACCCCTGGAGTCAATACTCTGTCAGATGATATTGTGGGAGACTAAGGGCCTCTAAGGAATAAGGACCCTTCCTTATTGCGCTCCCCTTAGAATCATCGTGAGTGACTGTCACAGTATTCCTTCACAGCATCATGGGTCTTCTCGAACTAGGTAATTGTTAAACTACAGTTCAAGCCATGTTGGGAGTGCTAGTAGGTTATGGAAGGGCTGCTATCACACCTCTCCCTCAATGTCCCTAGCTGTCGTGCATGACCCCTCTACTCCAAATGTGAGTCTGGTCGACAAACTATCGTCAGCCTGCATCCATCAACGAATCATGTCAACAATAATAATCAATCATCATAACATCTAATCATATGTACATATGTCACAACAAAAAAATTCAAATCCTACAGTCCACTCCCTGACTCGATCCAGAGTCCAAGGGGTTTCATCGATGCCTCTGCATCCTCAGTGTCCAAAGTCCTGCACAATCAGGAGAACCCAGTCAATAGCACATGTCTATGTAAATACAACAAAATAACATATCATCAAATCCACAGTATCTCATAATCATAATCAAAACGACCAATAATATCATAACCCGGATCACTTGCATGCAAGTGTCCTTAAAGAGTAAGTTCGCTCAGCACATGCAAGAGTGAGATGTTACATATACCCCGTCTTGTTTTAAACTTCATCTCGAAGTTTCGTAGTACATAAGTGACGAAATAAAGTGTATCACAGTATCATAAGTCTATCTATCAAACAAAAATGGAAATTGTTGACACATATCGTATGTGTCCTCCCAGGTCACTGAGTGTGGACTATAGTTGTCCCACTGGACCTTGACCTGATCTACTATTCAACATCGTAGCTGTCAAATGAGATGGTCCAGGATGCAGATTAGCTTCTCCATGAGTGGACCCTCGTTAGATACCTGCAAGGTACTCATGTCAATAATATGTGTAGGATCACTAACATAATATCTCAAAACATATACATGAAAAACTTCGTGCATACGCCTCAAAGAATCAGGCAAGGCTAGTTGATAGGCCACGGTCCCCTTCCTTTCCACAACCTTGAAAGGTCCCACGAACCTAGGAGAGAGGTTATCACCCTTTCCAAACTTGATCAAACTCTTAAGAAGTTTCACTGGCAAGAAGACTCGATCGCCAACTTCATAACTACGATCGACACAATGCGCATCAACATAACTTTGCTGTCAATCCTATGCTTCCTTGATCCTTTGTATTAATGTTTTCATTTGATATTCCATTTCTTGGATCATTTCTGGTCCCACGAGGACCCTATCCTCAAGATGATCCCAACTCAAAGGTGTCTGACACGGTCCCCCGTAAAGAAACTCGAAAGGCACCATCTTAATGGTGCTTTGATAACTGTTGTTGTAAGAAAACTCTACCAGTGGAAAGAAATCTTCCCAACACTTTTGTTGGTCCATAACATACATACACAACATATCCTCCAAGATTTGGTTTGTTATTTTTGTCTGCATGTCTGTCTCCGGGTGATACGCGGTACTAAAGTTAGGTTGGGTTCACAAGGCCTCTTGGAAACTAGTCCAAAATCATCCTGTAAACACTAATCCTCTATCGGATATAATTCTCTTAGGAACGCCATGCAGCCTCACAATCTCACTGATGAAAACTCTAGCTATGTCAGGTGCCTGATACGTTGTATGCACAGGAATAAAATGAGCACTCTTCATCAGAGTTTCGAATACCACAAAAATCGAGTCGTGTCTCCTTGCCATCAGTGATAGTCCAACAATGAAATCCATCGAAATAACCTCCCATTTCGATTCCGGAATAGCGTGTGGCTGTAGTAATTCTGTCGCATGTCTATGTTCAACCTTCACCTGCTGACATTCTAGACATCTTTCCACGTAGTTGACTATGTTTGCCTTCATTCCTTTCTAGAAGAATAAGGGTTTAAGGTCTGCCCTCATCTTCATGACTCTAGGATGATCCATGTACACTGCTCTATGATCCTCACTTAGGATCAAACTCCTCAACTCTTCGTTGGGTGGTACATAAATTTAAATTTTAAATATCAATAATCCGTCATTATCCACAGTAAATCCCTCAAATTTTGGTACCATCATTGTGTTTTGTCTGATAAAATCCTTGACCTCCTTGTACCAGTCATCGTCGCGCTGTAAAGTTAGAATATTTTCATGTATATTTGTCTGAAGAGGAATTGCCGAAAATATGCGTGGTCTCCGACTCATCACATCTGCCACTCTGTTCATTGTTTCTTTTATGTAAGAAATCTCGAAATCGTACTCGCTAATCAATTCCGACCAACGTCGTTGTTGCGCATTCAAGTCACTTTGTGTAAAGTTGTGTTGTAGTCCACAGTGGTCCTTTTTTAGTTCAATTTTTCATCCAATAAGGTAGTGTCTTCAAACTCTCAAGGCATAAACAATGGCTAACAACTCCAAATCATGCATCGCATAGTTCTACTCATGCCTTCTCAACCTTCTCGAGATGTAAGCGATCACTCGATCGTCTTGCATCAAGAATCCGCCTAAGCCTTCCTTGGATGAGTCATTGCATACAAATAAGTCTGTGTCCATGTCAGGGACCTTTAGTATAAGTGTTGTTGTCAATAACTCCTTGAGCCTCCAAAATGCTTCCGTGCATTTCTTGGTCCAAACAAACTTCTTGTTCTTCTTCTGTAATTCTGTGATCGGATTTTCTATCTTCGAAAAACCCTAAATGAACCATTGATAGTATCCATCTAAACCCATGAAGCTACGCACTTCGGGAACATTCATCGACATAGGCCATTTGATAATAGCCTCGACCTTTGTTGGATCCACAATGATACCCTCGTCGTAGATGACATGCCTTAAGTAGTGAATCTTCGATTGATAAAACGAGCATTTAGAAAATTTCACATATAATTTGTTCTCTCGTAGACACTGTAGCACCATGCGCAAGTGCTTGTCATGATCCTCCATCATCCGAGAGTAAATCAAAATATCATCAATGAATACTTGGAAGAACTTGTCTAAGTATTCGTGGAACACCTCGTTCATCAAACTCATAAATACACCTAGGGCGTTCATCAACCCCAACGGTAAAACAGTGAAATCGTAATGTCCAAACCTCGTCTTAAAGGCGATCTTAGGGATGTCATCCTATTTGATCCATAACTGGTGATACCCTGATCTCAGGTCGATATTTGAAAACACCATCGCACCCTTCATCTGATCAAACAGATCATCAATCCTTGGAAACGAATACTGATTCTTGATCGTTTCTTTGTTTAATTGACGATAGTCAATGCAGAGTCTCCACGAGCCATCCTTCTTCTGTATGAAGATAACAGGCACACCCCATGGTGACACACTTGGACATATGATTCCTAGGTCCAACAACTCCTTCAGTTTCATTTTCAACTCCTGTAACTCTGGGGTTGACATCCGATAAGGCGTTCTTGCTATCAGTTCAGTTCTTAGTTTTAGGTCGATGATAAATTCCAATTCCCTCTCTGGAGGAATCCCAGGTAACTCCTCAGGGAAGACGTCTGCAAATTCTCGCACCACCAGAACATTTTGTAGACCTTTCTCTACTTCTTTCTCGTTTAACACAAGGATCGCGTAAATCTTACATCCCTTGCGCATGCTCTTCCGTAGTTGTAAGGAAGAGATGAACCTCATGGAAACTCCCTGGTTTCGACCTACAATCATGAGTCTCTATCCCTCATAATTGACCAAGCTCAACCATTTCATCTTATAGTTGAGTATCGCTTCATGAGACTCCAACTAGTCCATACCGATCACGACATCATAAGATCCTAAGATCATCACGTACAGGTTGGCCCTGGTGAAAAACTCTTCCAGGTTAAGGCTACATCCTATCACCTTCCCTCCAACCTTTTGTTTGGCTCCTGAAGCCATTTATACAAAGATAAACTCGTCCTGTTAGACTACCTTTACCTTAATTCTTTTTAGCACGACACCAGAAATGAAACTTTCTATAGCACCTAGATCTATCAAAATACTAAGGGTCTGGTCAAGGACGGTACCTGACGTCTCGAGCACAGTTGACTGGCGCTATGCCTGACATTTATTCACCGCTACATGAATCCGATGGGCCTTGGACAAATCTCCCACAGTAGTGGGTTTGGCTGATCCAGATGCTCTGGTCCTCTGCACTGGGAAGTCACATTGGTAATGTGGATCCCCACATTTCCAACACCCTTTCTTCAGTCCAATACTCTTGGTACCCAAAGAAGAAGCTGATGGCCCATTAGCCTGGAACCCTAGTCTGTTATTTTGAACATGCCTAAACTGATGCTACTGCAGTCGACGCTGTTGTGCTGCTCTGTAAGGAGTTATCTACTGAGGGGATGGTCACCGAGGTGTAGTGAAAATGGATCCTCTCTGGAGGCCACAATATTCTGTTGAACGTCTAGCTGGTGTCTGATGATGCAACACACCAGTTGACACCTGCCCCGCTGGTATCGTTGGAGTCCTGCTCTAACTCCCATTGATAAGATCCTCCTCTGCTATGAGGGCCTTTTGGAAAACATCATGCAAGGTTTGAGGCATCAAAATCCTAACATTTGCATGAATGATGATATTAATGC
Source organism: Picea sitchensis (assembly GCA_010110895.2). Classification (NCBI taxonomy): domain Eukaryota; kingdom Viridiplantae; phylum Streptophyta; class Pinopsida; order Pinales; family Pinaceae; genus Picea; species Picea sitchensis. The sequence goes on from SNQJ01S0025506.1 coordinate 23,866, forward strand.
CAAACACGAACTTGTTGACCTTAAGTTTCTCAGTATTTAGGTGCGAAGCATACCGAAGCAACTCCATAAATGAGCCCTGTACTCGGGCACCATATGGATTCCCTGTCGCAAGGAGTTGAACTCGTTGATATGATGATTAATGAATTCCTTAGATAGATACCTCTCCCAGAACCATTTCTCGAACAATTCCCATGACACGTCTTCGACTGTCATGTTAAATTGCAGCAGGAGCATCTTCGACCATAGAAGACTGCTCCCCTTCAGTTGGAAGACTACTATGTGGACCTTCATGTTGGAGGTATATTCGTGAAGTGCAAAGCACATCGCCATATAATCCAACCATGCCTCGGTGGCTATGCCATCCGAGGCACCAAATAACTCGAGAAATTTGACCTTCTCGAGTTCGTGGTGAATGATACTAGTACCAACCAGAGCACGTAGTGGACCCTCAGAGGGTGTTGACGCCCTGGCCTCATCTCTATCCAAACAAACAATCATTTCCTTAGACATCCACTGAAAGGACCTCATCATCCAAACCACATCACCCACAACTATCTGTTCCTTCCCGACAACCTGTTCGTCTCCTTGGGGGTTAGACCCCTCAGGCATGGATGCTACCAGGGGCGTCACGCCTCCTCCCCTAGCACCCCTTTGTCTTCCTCCACGACATCCTCTAACCATGATTACCTGCATGAATACAAGTCAGTTTAATTAGCAACATTATATTTAAATATCAAATCAACGGAAGTCGTAGTGATCCCAAGTCATGGGTCGAACCTTCTCTGATGCCATATGTAACGACCCCTATCATTACGACTACATGCGATGCAAAGAAAAATATTTTTATTTTTTATTTTTATTTTAAGTAGGAAGGAAACAACGACAACAATTAATCAACACCACTTGATGATGAACACCACACAAGCCAGTCAGACAACAGATAGCATAACAACCTAGCATACTAGCACATCGTTCGACTGGGTGCAACACGCGAATAATCCATTAGACAAAATAAAATGACTAGGCTATGGGACATCATCAAGATTAACCAGATGCAACCAACATCAAGTGACACAGGTAACTTGAACCTTCACGATGAGCGAGGAACAAGCAGAAACAATCATTACAACACAAGTACCAACATCAATTACAACTAATATTATGCCCACATCAGGAAGCACACGACTCTGGATAGGTTATCAATCATTTCTATCAATCATGGTGTCCAATGATCCCCTCATTAGGAATCATGTCGTCACAAAGTGGTAGGCGTGACAATAATCCAAGGCGCAACATAACATATCTAGACCAAAAACCCAAGAAAAATCCAACGCGCTAGGAGACCGAATTAACTGTCAAAAATACATGAAGAATATACCCAAGCACCCAATCAACAAGTCAACAAGACGCAAGGTGACAACATTCAAAATTTAAATTGCGCAACCAACCGAAGGATTTCGTGTTTTCTTATGAGACACTTTTTCAAGGAAGTCTCCCACATTGTAAAACATAAATAATTTGAATAAAATCTAAAAATTCATGTGCATGGATATTCTATTTTAATTCTCTATATAATAGAATGTTATTTGAAAGCTAGCTTAAACATATGTGATATAAGAAATTAGTACTTACATTTTGTTATGCCAAAAATAATTTTAACCATCATAAACAAAGTAATTTGATATATTAAGAACATGAATTCAAGGGGTTTTCTTTTGGATTTAAAAGAGAACTGAAAATAATGTTTACCATCATAAAAAAAAAAAAATCGGTATATAAGAACATGAATCCAAGGGTTTTCCTTTTGGATTAAAAAGGAACTTCCACATCATCTTATCTATGAATTTAAAATAGTTGTCCAAAAATCACTGTCCATTAATAAAATCACTGTCAAAAATTGTTGTCTAACAATAAAATCACTGTCTAACAACCATATTCTATCTAACCATAAAATCGATGTCTAACAACAATATGCTATCTAACAATATTCTATCTATTAATAAGAAATCAACAATCAACATATCCTTACCTTGCCCATTTAATAAGAAAAAGAAAATGAATCTAGATTAGATTAAGTTAGCAGTACGTAGGGATACCATGCAAAAATTTCATTTGTTAATAAATCGTTCTTTATCAATGATATCACTATCTAACAATATTATCATTGTCTATTAATAAATGGTTGTTTAGTATTGATATCGTTGTCCAAAAAGTATATCGCTATCTATTAATAAATGTTTGTCTAGCATTGATATCACTGTCTAACAATATATCACTATCTATTAATAAATGGTTGTCTTGCATCAATATCACTGTCAAACAATGATGATAGAGCATGTGCATTGCACACTCCAAGGACTACCCATGCAGTCATCACGCAGTTGTCAGAGATATGGAAACGCAGAGCAATGAAGTGGTAATCCAGCAAGAGATCTGGAAACACAGAGCAATGAAGTGGTAATCCAGCAAGAGATCTGGAAACACAATGAAGTGGAAATGAAAAGCAATGAAGTGGTAATCCAAGAAGAGATCTGGAAATGCAATGAAGTGGAAACGCAGAGAAATGAAGTGGTAATCCAACAAGAGATCTGGAAATGCGATGAAGTGGAAATGCAGAGCAATGAAGTGGGAATCCATCAAGAGATCTGGAAACGCAGAGAGTAAGGTGATTTTTTTGCTGAGGTAAGATAGATGAGAAATCCACGCAAAGAGAAAGGAAAAGAAAGCACCCACTCTCCGAGTTTTAGAGGCCTCACATAGAGATAAAGGAAGTGGATCATTGGGTAAAGTGAGGGTTAAAACAAGGTGTAAATGCACGGTGAAAACTCAAGTAAAAAGAGAGGGTGTCGAGATTACAACGCAAGGGAAAACGTAGAGGAACTCGCTGCAAAAAAAAAAAACGTTGGGCAGAGGAATGATCCTACACTTATTATCCATGCACAGGAAAGCAGGGCATTTGAATCTAAATATTTAACACCAGAGTGAAAGACAGTTGATTTGGCTCCTGACCGAATGCTCAGGCACAGACTAATAACTTAAAGGATCAAGTAACAAAGGATAAAAACATAAATCTGCATCCAGATCTTCTCCGTGGAGAAGCAAATAATGAAACAAAAGAGCAATCAAGGAATAAATAAAACACAGGCAAGAGATACAAGAGAACATGCAATGTTTTGAGTCCAGGGCTCATTCTGTCCACGCGCAAATAGACAGTAACTCAGAAATAAATGATATTATGGATGGCCAGGGTTCTTACTGAATGAATCAAGTGACAAGGGGATTACAATTACCATAGGAATACATGTGCAAGGAAGGCTCATGGAAATGAAATCGTCATCCGAGTATAGTAATTAAACAAGTGTAAATTAAATTTTATTGAAAGTAACAATTTTAATAGGCGTACCTTAGCCAAATGCGAATGCTCTAAAGTCGTTGTCCTGCACGCGCTCCATCCAACTCCTACTTGCCAACCGATGTGACCTCACCGGTACCTCCCAGCCAATGCCAGGGGTACTCTTCTTCCCCTTGAGCCCCATAAGACGCAAAGGAGCCATGCACACAATACCAGAGAATGCTAGCACCCAGCTTTCCTCACAAGGTTGAACTACCACTTGTTACCCGAGCTGGGTATCCCAACTCCCACAAGTGGAAACTCAGTCAAGATAAATTTTGACAGCGTAACATTACGCAAGCCAAATGTGATCCATACTCCATCTCCACCATCCTTTTTATAGAGTTTCTTAGTCATTAGTTTCCCAAACCCTCATTAGATTCATTTTTAATTTATTTAATTAGCAAAAACCTCCCCAGTACACATGTCACCCGATCCCCTAGTTACACTATAATGCTTTTTTATTAATTAATTAAATACTCCTATTTTCCTCACCCACCTAAAAGTGTTCCTAAAAATTCTCCTTGGTGTCCCAATATCCCCTTACAATTCTTAAATGACTTACGCCTTACTTAATTTCTAGTTGAGTTCATAAATAGAAAGTCCCAAAGGTTAGATTCCTTACTAAGTTGAAAATTCTTCTTTTTCTTTAAGTTTCCCCTTTTCTTTAATTTTCCTTTTCTTTTAAGTTTCCCCCTTTTTCCTTTTTAAGTAAAATCAATTTAGCAAACCATTTACCCTTTTTCATTTTTAACTAAAAATCAATTTAGCAAGTGTAGATAAAACGAAAAATTTACCCCTTTTAATAAATTTAATCCTCTATTATAATTTTTTCACTTTAATAATTAAGTTTGAATTTATTACCCCCCTTCTTGTTACATGTTTATTTATTTATTTATTTCTTTAACCACATGTTCTACTTAGACCTAGGTTTCAATTTCATGAGGCTAGGTGACAATTTTTAAGGGAAATTTCAGTTATTAAACTTCATTCATTTTAAGGTCGACTAGGTCCTAAGGAGGCATAGTTTTCTAAGCATTAGGTTTATTCACTTACCAGTTAAAATCACGACGTGCCCTTCAGGACACACTATGTGCTCCAAGGGTGCCACTCACCTCTTTCTGTTTTATTTGCGCGACATGCCCTTCAAGATGCACTACGTGCTCCAAGGGTGCCACTCGCATCTTTCTGTTTTCTTTGCGCGACGTTCCCTTCAAGATGCACTACGTGCTCCAAGGGTGCCACTAGCCTCTTGACTGAATTTGGTAGACGTCAAACCCCTAGAGTCAATACACCATCAAGTGATATCATAGGAGACTAAGGGCCTCTAAGGAATAAGGACCCTACCTTATTGTGCTCCCCTTAGAATCATCGTGAGTGACTGTCACAGTCTTCCCTCACGACATCATGGGTCTTCTCAAACTAGGTATTCGTTAACCTATAGTTGGAGCCATGGCGGGAGTGCTATTATGTTGTGGCAGGGCTATTGCCACACATCTCTCTCAATGTCCTTGGTTGTCGTGCATGACCCCTCTACTCCAAATGTGAGTCTGGTCGGCAAACTATCATCAACCTGCATCCATCAATGAATCATGTCAGCAATAATAATCAATCATCATAACATCTAATCATATGTAGATATGTCACATCAACAACATTTAAATCCTACATTCCACTCCTTGACTCGATCGAGAGTCAAAGGGGTTTTATCGATGCTTCTGCATCCTCAATGTCCAGAATCCTACACACTCAGGAGAGCCCAGTCAATAGCACATGTCTATGTAAATACAACAAAATAACATATCATCACATCTACAATATCTCATAATCATAATCAAAATGACCAATAGTATAATAACCTGGATCACTTGCACGCAAGTGTCCTCAAATAATAAGTTCACTCAGTGCATGCAAGAGCAGAATGTTACACTCCCACACTCTAACACACTCTCTCTCTACCTTCCCTATTTGTATTCCTCTCTCTCCCTCCCACAGTCTCACACACACACTTTCTATTCCACCTCTATATCTTCCTATCTATCCCTCCCATACTCTCACACACACACTTTGTATCCCCCCTCTATGTTTTCCTCTCTCTCCCTCCCACACTCTAACACACTCACTTTGTACCTCCCCTCTTTGTCTACCTCTCTCTCCCTTTGACACTTTCTCTCTCACACACACTTTCTATCCCCCCTCTATGTATTCCTTTCTCTCGCTCTCACACTCTAACACACTCACTTTCTACCTCTCCTCTTTGTCTTCCTCTCTCTCCTTTCCACACTCTTTCACTCTTGAAAGAGTGGTACATTGCAAGGAAAGGCATGGTAAGACAAGAAATTCCTTTGACCTAGACCTGTCAAGGCATGTCAAGGCCTAGACCTAGACCTATACCTAGACCTAGAATTGGACCATGAGCTAGACCTAGAACTTTCCTTGCCATGCCTCACACTCCTGCATATACTCCCTCTCTATATGCTCCCTCTCTGACTCTCTCTCTCTCTC
>SNQJ01S0025506.1:37954-57614 GCA_010110895.2 Picea sitchensis
CTTCCGCCATTGAGGGTTTCTTGGGTGTGTGAGAGTGATTGTATTCAAGAGAGAAAATCTCGAGACCTAACTTGCTATATTCGGACCTTGTCGGGGACATGCATTGAAAAAAATGATCAAGAGCAACCTGCTCTGATACCACTAATTCAGATTATTTTTGGCATGAAATGAGAGTGGAGATATAATAAAGAAATGCACAGAGATATCGCATATATTCAATAATATAACATAAATGTATCATATATGCAACCATAAACATAGATATACAGTAATACACGATTTCTATTAATGAAAGAAAAGTACAGAGACTGTAAAATACAGAGTGAAAGACTCTCTAGAATGGTGGCAGCTTATCTCTGAGAAGAGATGTGACGGTTACTCGCATTCACAAGAAGATGGTTACAATGAGGCTCTAAAGGCCCTTTTACAATAAATGGGAATGAAAAAAGTCCTAGACATCCAAAAATCTAACCCTAGGAGATGAAGTGCCAAAAGTCATGTGGGCCCCATTTGGGTAAGTTAGTACATCAACTTCCCGGGGTCGTAACTTTTGCATACGATCTCCGTTTTAGTCGTATGATAGCTCGTTGGAAAGGTATCGTCGAGGATATTCATTTTGGGGGCTCAATCATGCATTTTGATATCATTGAGAATATTTATCTCGAAAAACCTTCATTTAGGCCCTCAAAATGGCCCCGGAAGTTAAAACCTGGTAAAAATAGTAAATTGTCAAAATTGCCAGAAAGCTGTTTTGAGCCAGTTGGAAAAGGTGGGTGGCCACTGATATCCACCTGGATCACTGAGACAGTTTGATTCCTGATGCATCCTGACTGATCTCAAGTCCAAGGAAGAAGTGTAGCGGACCCATGTCCATCATCAGAAACCTGTCATGTAGAATCCTCTTGATTGCAACAATCACTGAAGTCGAGCACCCGATGATCAACAAATCATCAACATACAGAACTAAAAGTAGAAGTGAATCAGCCGTCCTAAGCATGTAGACATTCAGGTCTGAATTACAATGTACAAAATTCTGTGACAACAGGTAGGAGTCCATGTTGGAATACCATGCCCTCAGAGCCTTCTTGAGGCCATAAAGTGACTTCTTCAGTCATCAGACCAAAGATGAGTCCTGCATAAATCCATGGGGATGATCCATATATATCTATTCAGAGATATCACCGTGAATACATGCATTCTTCACATCCATCTGATGGACTTCCCATCCCTTAGATGCCACAATGGAAAGTGCCAATCGTATGGAATCCATCTTCGCTACTGAAGCGAAGGTCTCATCATAGTCAATACCATGAACCTGCTGAAAGCCTTTGGCGACAAGCCTGGATTTGTATCTGCTAATGTGTCCATCTGCTGTGCTCTTGGTCCTATAGACCCATCTTCATATGACAAGCTTCCTCCCATAAGGAAGGGGAACCAAATCCCAAGTCTGGTTCTCGAGGAGGGAGTTGTACTCCTCTTGCATGGTGGATTCCCAAAAGGGATTTCCAACAGCCTCACCATAAGACTGTGGATCTGAAGACTGAACCAAGAAAAGATGCATTGAAGGAAATGGTGCAGTGGAAATGAGTGCAACAGGAGGCTCCTTGAAATCATATTGAGTACTAGTATCGGCTAGATCACCAACGAGATCCCCTGCATCCTGAAGAGTAGTCTGTGCCCACTTGGGCCTCTACTCTGGTTTTGCAACTGCATCTGGATGCTCTGACTCTACACTTGACTGTACTGACTTTGAATTTGAGTCATATGAGTCCTCTAAATCATAACTCTCATCTGAAGAAGGGTTGGCATGTTCATGCTCATCATATCGGACAGGTGGAAGAGTAAAGGTGTCTGCATGTGGCTGTTGAGGTACATGTGAGACACTTTCCTTGAATTGGACACTACGCTCAATGATGAGTCTGTCTGAGGAAAGATCAATAAGACAATATCCCTTCACACCATCGGGGTAGCCAATAAAAATGAACTCAATTCTCTGTGGATCAAGTGTCTTCCTCTTTTCAGAGGGAATTCGGGTCCATGCACGTGAACTAAAAATGAAAAAGTGGGTCACTTCCGGTTTGGGGCCGCTCCAAGCCTCTTAGGGGTTCTTATCCTTGACAGATCTATGGGGAGATATGTTTTGGATGTATGTTGCAGAATTAATTTCTCCAACCGATAGTCTCTGTGGTAGTGACTTTGCATGCAACATGCAATATGCCATCTCCTTTAGAGATCAATTTTTCCGCTCAACAACTCCGTTTTGCTGTGGAGTATAGGGAACTATGTGTTGCAACTGAATCCCTGCCTCATGGAAAATATTATGGATCTCATGATTTACATAATCTCCCCCATTATCAGTTCGAAGAACTTTGATCTTCTTTCCATACTGTGTCTCAACCAAGGCTTTGAAATATTTGAGGTGTTGAAAGACCTTGGATTTTTGCCTGAGAAAGTAGATCCATGTAAAACGTGAGAAATCATCAACAAAAATGAGAAAAAACCTCGCTTTTATGATCAATGGATGTTGAAAATGACCCATAAGGTCACTGTGGATCAGATCTAAAGGTGAAGATGCTCTCTGAGACTTTCCCTTGTCGAATTTCTCTTGAGGGTGTCTCCCGAGAACACATCCCTCACACACTCCCTTGGAGAAATGGATGTCTGGTAGACCATCAACTAATCTGTGCTTGCGAAGTTGTTGCATGTATATGAAATTCAAATGTCCAAACATTTCGTTCCATATCCTACTACTTTCATCAACATGAGTAAGAAGTAAAGCAAAATCAGGTTTAATGAATTCAGAAAATGTATACAATCTAGACTGATGATTTACCTCACCGGTAGCAACCCTGGAGTTGATTTTCATGTCATAGATGTCCATAGAGTTTGGTGTGAATATGAATTTATTTTCGGTGCTAGAATTCGTCATCTGATAAATGGATAGAAGGTTGACATAAATCTTGGGAACATGCAACACATTCTCGAAGCTTCCGTTGGTGAGTTCAATCCTTCCTTTTTCGGTGACTTTGACATAAGAGTTGTCCCCCATTAGAATAGGAGGACCTTTGCATGCATCCAAAGAAGAATATACTGCTTTTGAGGTATCCATGTGATGTGATTCTCCCAAATCTACGATCCAAGCATCATGAGAGGAGTTGATGGCAATCAATACATGGCTAGAATTGCCTTTCTTGGAATTCATATCTTCTGGCGTTTTCTTGGCATCCTCGCGGATGCGATATCCAAGGTTGTTTTGCTAAAGTATTTGAGACATCAGATCTATTTTCTTTTGCATGCATGCATATTCTGAATGGAATCCCTTGTGACAGTATGTGCATTTCTCTCATTTTCTTCCCTTTTCTCCTTTGGATCCAGAGGCATCAATGATGTGTTTTCTGTACCGTTCCTTATTTGGATGTGCATGAGCTTTCCGTTTATATTTATGTTTAGATTTCTGATATTTGTGGCTGCCATATTGTACAATGAGTGCATGCACCTTTGGGCCTTTGATTGTGCCCATGTTGATGAGGTTGGTTTGCTCTTGTGTATGTGCTTCGATAAAGCCCTTAAGAGAAGGCATCTTCCAGGTGACTCCAGAGGGGAATCTGAGAAAATGGAATGTGGATACAAATACAGAGAATTCAGGACCAATCTTGGAGAGAATGCTGAGAAACATTTGTTTCTCCTCCTTCGATTTATCAACCCTGCAAGATTTGATTTGCAACAATAAATCCTTGAATTTTGTAAAGAAATCTTGGATATTTTTGAAGATTTTTGGATCCAATGTGAGAATCTCTACCTCCAAAATGTGTCCCCTCATCTCATCCTAATTTCCAAAGAGCCCTTCCAATGTGGTCCAGGATTCATTGGGATTCTTACAGGAAGATATGTGAAAAAGGAGATTGGGAGAAATAAGACTGCAAATTGTTCCGAGTGCCTCATCCATGCGATTTAAGTACTTGGATTTTTCTATGGATGATGTCAGGTCTGTATCTATATTCAAGGTTAACCTGTACAACCCTTTGGTTCAGAGATGTATGTATATTTCTCCTTCCATTTAAAATAGTTGTAAGGTGTAAGAATACATTCTTTTTGGGAATCCATCTTTCCGCTGTCTTCAATCTTTTGTACCTGCAAAAATATTTGGTGTAGCTTTTTCTTAGAAGTCCATCGGCTATGATACCATTTAAATGTGTTGAACCTGAAAAAAATAGATCTAGCTAAACAATAATACACACATTTGCAGAGAGAATTGGAGAAAGAAGAAGGAGAGAAAGAATAGAAGAATTCTCATTAACCATTGAATAATGAATAGTTTACACATGATATACTCTGTATAGCTCAATGAGTTCGCACTGGAGGTGAAACAATGTGCCATAGTGGTGGTATAGAGTGATATGAACACACACCAACAATTACAGGAGTGAAATTCCACCTAATCTGGTCTCTCAGGTAGTTACAAGAGTGAACTGCTACCTAGTTGAGTTAACTAGTCAACTAGTCTTTAGTTAACTGACTAAACAGAGAGTAGTGAGGAGTTAACTCAGGGAATCAATGGTAATGTGCTAGTTTGGTGATGATACCAAGGCAAGGTCGAATTATCATGGTGATGATCCCAATTTTGCATGGNTCCTAAAATATATGAGACTAGATAATGACTAATTATGAATAATAAAAAAGGAATAATCTTAGTAAAAAGAAATCCTAGGTGCGTGTCAAGTAACTCCACCAATATTTAGTTCCATTAAAACCTCATGCAATGAGTTGGCAACAGATTTATTAATGACTTCCATCAACTTCCTAAAATTTAACAGTTTGTTGGATTTTTTTCTCCTTGAGTATTGCCACCTATCTCCAAGGCCCAAAATCCAATGAAAGAGATGGGATACGACTTCCTAAGGATATTTTGGATGTTATTTTCTATTTAATGAAGGAAGGAGCTCTTGGAGAAAGGGAGGATTCGTGATCCAAGAGAGGAGAGAGTTGAAGGAGCAGTTTAGTTTCTCATTTGTAAGCCTCAGGGCCTGTTTGTAATCAACATTTATACCATTAAATATTCATGACAATTGTTTATCAGATTGTATTCTTTGTTTTCCATTTCTCTTGTCATCTTCTTGCTTGAATATACTATAGGTTTTGAGGATCATAACTGCCATTGATTGATGGATTCATGAATAGTAGAGGATTTGTTGTAGCTTTCCCATTAAATCATTGTTTATTTTTTAAGTAATATTTTATCTATTTGCAGAAAGGATCTTTGTACAATGGAAGTGTTGAGCACTCAGCACATCCTAAAAGCCTTATGAAATTTTATCACTTTTTTGGCACCACTTGTTTTCTTCACTTTCTGAATCGATTTCACTTTGAGAAATGGTTTATATTTGTTTTTTTTTCATGACTCTTATCATATAGTCAGGGTTGTTTGAACTTGTGAAACCTTATGTCTAAAAAATAAAAAAAAATAAAAGAAAAAAAACCTTGACACCTGAATTGAGAATCGATAGACAAAGGATGTAAAGAAATCGCCGATGACCAATGCACTTTATCAGGGTTGGGGAAAATCCAGAAAAGTTAAAACAATCATTCTATCTGCGAAAAACATATCGTCGATCTCCTATCCCCGATGTGTTTTTGTCTTCGGGACTTTTTCAAGAGAGTCGATCCGAGAGCACTTGGGTAGGTTTATTTCCGATCGTCGATCCTTGATACTTTTCCATGTCGGAAAGATAGGATTGGGTTTTAGAAAACATAGCTTAAATAAATCCCTTTTCGATTAACACGAGCAAATGAAGTCACCAGTCTCAAATGCCACGTGTCTTTACCACGTAAGGGGGCGTACGACCTAGTTTCATCCAGAGTCATATTAAAGTTCCCTGAGTTCTCAGTCTCACCTCCTAGTCAGATTTTCCATGTCAGCTTTGTACGGAGAGATCGATCGACATCATAGATTTTGGCAAGAAGATATCAATGAAAATGTTTGAAGAACAATCCCGACCCCCATTCCACCAACTAAAAGGGTGGAACAATGGGATGTTTGTGGCATAATATACGATCATATTTGGACATTTAATAAACCAATTAATTCTCGATCCCACATTTGTTGCTACCTCGTGTGTTGATTAAACAACAACAATTTGAAATCTCCGATAGACCACATTACCACCCACGCCAGTGTCAACAACCTACGATGAATTTAAGTTTAAAAATCTTTGAAGATCTGGCGGAAAATTTAATGAAATTACACTCATAACCCGAATTTAATTGTTGATACGACAAGGTAAGTTCATCCCTGTTTAAATCTCTAGAACAGTTTTTGAAAAAATTCATTCTATGCACAAGTTGAATTCCAGAGCATCTAAAGGAGCAAAGTGAGCATCTTGAGACTGTACTAACCCTCATTTTATCAAAACTAGATTAATCAATATGTAGAGGTAAGATGTCGCCGAGAAAGACAACCACCGGATGCTCACTGAGAGCACCGAAGATGAAAGAAGCTGAAACAGGAGAAGGTTCTTCTCTGGGGACCGCAAGGCAATTGGAGTACATGCCCAACGTGGAGCCTGTAATTAAAACATTAACAAAGAAATTTTTTTTCCAGCCTTCAGCCTTCGGTGATACATAAGAAAGCACTGGATACAAAGTAATTCTCCCATAGTGGGGGGATATCTTTAACAAAATTAGCCGAGAAGAATACCCAAGGTATGTCCCACACAACGACCCAGATGTAAGGGCGCTCGATGACTAGGTTTTATCGAACATTCAACGGTCGTATTTACACATGGTGGCAAGAAGAACCCCAATTTTCTCTGGCATAGAGGTTCTGAAATGGCTAATCAATCATACAGACATGCATAAGTGCTTGATCAACGATGAGAAGGGCGGTTGTGTTGAAGTTTTCCTACCGACAGAAGTATATAAATACTACAAGCTCAGGGACCCAGAGGAGTGGCTCAACAAAGAATTCATGGTGAAGTTCTATGAATTCCATGACACCAGCCGGTTGATGGCCTCATGGTGGAAGAAGGATAAGAATTTCACTAACCATAGGAATGGCTAGTATGGGATGATTAACCTGAGGGATCCATACATCTATTTGATGGCTCTCATTTGCCAGCTATATGGAGAAAATAACTGCTCCAAGTTTTCGGAAGCATGGATGACTTTGGCATACAAAGTGGCAATATGCGGGAGCAACTTCAACTGGGGAGAAATAATTTCTAAACAATTGAGCATCTGCGTATAGCAGGCTCAGATGCTGAAAGAAGGGAAAGCACCCACTTTTTACATGGCCTCATACCTTCTCGATGTCATCTACGCAAGGAATGTCTTCGCCGCCATGAATTTAAGTTGGCATGTTGTGGAGCTCACAGTCCACTTCTACTTCAGCATACTATGGGAAAATAGGTACAAAAACTCCTACACACTCATCTATGATGAATTCATCGCCCGGATTCATTTTATTATTCTAAAGAAGGAATGCCCAAGATTGTCCACAACAACCAAGAAGATGGTAGAAAAGGTAGGTCATTGGTATTTTGATGAATGCTCAACCTACATCAGTGTGTTCGGGGCCACCAGAGCACCCTATCTCCTTCCCTCTCATGTCCCAGATCGAATCATTGTACGAGAAATATGCTATCAGACTATCCTGCAGTGTTATAATTCCACATTAGTCAAGGACAAGAAGCGGGTGTTCATACCCTATAGTTTTGATGTGGGGTTCTATCTGGTGAAGGATACTGCTCAAGAAAAACAAGAAGGTCTTAGCCAACTGGAATTTATGTTCCCAACAGGCCGATTCTACAAGCACGACCCTAAAGGCCTGGTCCTCCAACATTCTTTATAGGTCTCATCATGTTGGCCGTACGCTCATGATAAGTTTGAGGATAAAATTTTCACAGAGTGTACCTAGGACTGGGATGAGGTGGTACAGAGAATGGCTAACCTAAATATGACTAGATTAAGGGAATGAGCATGGATGAACAGGTGGAAACAATCGAGAAGTTGACTCAAGAGGCCCTTGGAGCTAGGGAAGAAATCTAAGTGGCAAAGATGAGAGAGGCACAAAGAAGGGGATTACTCTTGCTATAAGGGACACATAGAATCATTGATCGATTGCAAAAGGACCCTAATATGATAGAAATAATGATGATTCCCATTGATGACCCATTCAAAAGCCGAGGAGAACCAGGTGGCCTAGATCCGATGCAGTTGTTAAGCACTCAACACACCCTAAAAGCCTTATCAAATTTTATCTCTTTCTGGGTACCACTTGTTTTCTTCACTCTCTAACTCGATTTCATTTTGGGAAATGGTTTATCTTTGTTTGTTTTCGTGTCTCTTATCACCTAGTCAGTTTTGTTTGAACTTGTGAAACCTCATATATAAAATACCTTAACACTTGAATTAAGAATTGACAACTAAACATTGCATCTAATGTGCTCAGGTTCGGTGTCGGAAATAATTCAAGTAAGTAAGGGAACCACACTAAGACAACAGTCTCCGAGCACCGATTCTCATCAGCATAAGGCGGTTTTGGTTTGCATAAGTTATTTGCATAAAGGTTCGAGAGATATCCTATCTCCTTCATCATCGACAAAATACAAGAAACACAGGCATTAACAAAGGACTTAAAGAAATCGCTGATAAACGATGCTCGACGTGCTTTATTAGGATCGTGGAAATCCAGAAAGATCACAACAATAATTTCGACCACGATAAAGTCATCTCTGATTGCTGATCCCCGATGCATTTTTGGCATCGGGACTTTTTCGAGGGAGCCGATCCGAGAGAACTTGGGTAGGTTTATCATCGATCGTCGATCCTTAACACTTTCCGGGGTCGACAAGTTAGGTTTGGGTTTTAGAAACGTATGTCTTAAAAAAAGTCTCAAATCTGACTAACACGAGCGAATGAAGTCACTGGTCTTGAATGCCATGTGTCTTTTCCATGTAAGAGAGTTGTACGGTCTAGTTTTATCTCGAGTCATTTTGGTTCCCTAGGTCCTAGTCATGCCTCCTAGTCATCTTTTCCACATTAGCTCTGTACGACAAGATCGATCAACATAAAATATTTTGTAGGAGGATATAACAAAAATTTTCACAATACAATTTGTTGAGCTCTGAACACNTAAAAAAGTCTCTGCTAAGTTTTACTTTTTAGGTACCACTTATTGTCTAATTCGGAACAATGTTGTTTTCGCTTATCATTGTTTTCTACAATTTCACCTTGATTCTTTAAAAGGTTCCCTGAACATGTCAAAACCATCATAACTTAAAGGGATTAACATTTGATTAAAGAATCAATCACTAAATTGTTTCACCTGTCGCGTCCAAAATTTGGCACCCAGAAGAATCATAAATGAAAGAAAATCATCCTAGAAAACTAAGGACGTCGATCACCAATTTTTTTCGGTGTCGGTAAAAGGGGAGTTTTTCTTTCATGATAAGCATTGCACAAGAAAGTCGTCGACGACTGGTTTCATTCGGCATTGGCAAAATGCGAAAGGAAGTAGTCATTTGCGGGGAAAGGGAGGAATTCATCGATGGCCGATCCCGTAAAAAAATTTCGGTGTCAGTGAATTTGAAAAAATCTAGCCCAAGAAAAAGGTTGCAATAAGTTCATCCCGATCATGGAACCCTGGTGTCTAATCGACATCGGTGATTCCTAGGCTTCGTTAGGGAGTGCGTAATTGAAAGAAGGTTACCGCCTTTATTGGTACTCGTGAGTCAAGTCACCAGTCTTTATCCACCACATGTCACATTAGAACCATCCAACAAAATTTATCAGCATCAGTGGTTTTTTTTGTAAAAGTATCAACGAAATATCTCGTAGCTCTTCACCGATCCCCGACTTCCCCATTCAAAAAATAACACGATGGTTCATTTTAGCTCTAAGATACACTAGATACGATGCATTTAATTGATTGATTAATTCCAAAGATAGCGCATTAGATTCTAATTTGTGCGCAAAGCAAAATAACCATTTTAACCTGTAGATATAATGCATCTCCCTCTGCACCTTCGTTGTCAACCTACATAAATCTGATTACATAGATTTGGCAGTAAGTAGTTTGAAATTTCGTCCCATTACTTGCATTAATAGATTGATGTGATTGGTAAGTTTTCTCTAGTTATATTATCCTGAATTATTATGAGCCAGAGAATTTTGCGCGCAAAGAAGTCCAGAACATCCAAAGGAGCGAGACGAATGACCCAGAGAAGGCTTCCAAGGTGTAGTGAGTATTAAGCAATAGAGTTTAGCAAGCATACAGGTACGTACCAATCTGGTTTTGTTGTTTCCACCTCATATGTGAATTAGGATCTAATATTACTCTATGTGTTGGTCCTAATTGAGCGTCTTCGGTTGCAGGAACGATGCCTCCAAAGAAACCTACACTAGGAAATCTCCTAGAGTCCCAAAGCTGGAAGGATCAAAATAAGGAGAGGGCTCCTCCCCAGCCATTGCAAGAAAATTTGAATTCACTGCCAAGCCAGTGCCCATCATCAACACGATCGCCAAAGAAGCTTTCGCTTAACCCCTGACCTTTGGGGACACAGAGGCAAACATTGGGACCAAGACAACATTCCCACTATGGGAAGACCTATTCAAGGAAATCAAGCATGAAGAATTCCCTGAATATGCCCCGCATAGCGACCTTGACACAAGGAAGCTGGATGATGAGGTCTTCGTCAACATCCACAAGGCTCACCTACACATAGTGACGAACATGACTCCAATATTCCCCTGCATTAAACTTTTGAAATGGCTCATTGATCACACTGATGCACAAAAGTGTGTAGTTAATGATGATCATGGTCAAATCGTCGGGGTTTTCCTCCCAGTGGATGTCCAAAAGTATTACAAGCTCAGGGAGCTAGATGCACATTTGAGCACGAATTTTGATGTGAAGTTTTATCAGAAGCATGACACCAGCAAAATCATGGCGTTCTGGTGGAGAGAAGACAAAAATTTCACCAACTAAAACTCCGGCTGGTACCTGATGGCCAACCTTAGACAACCTTATATTTATCTAATGGCTCTCCTTTGTTGGTTGCATGGAGAGAAATATTGTTCCAGGTTTTTGAAGGCATGGATGCCTTTGGGTTATACTATTGCCATCTTCGGAACAAGCTTCAACTGGGGTGCTATCATCTCCAAACAGATTAGCACCTGCATTCTACAGGCTCAACAATCGAAGGAAGGAGAAACTCCTGCCTTCTACATATCGTCTTATCTATTGGACGTCATTTGTGCAAGAAATGACTTCGTGAAAATGAACCTGAGCTGGCATGCTTCTGAGCTCTCGGTCCATGTCTACTTCGACATCTTGTGGAAGAACAGGTATAAAAGATCCCACTCTCTCATTTGTGACCAATTTATTGCACTTGTTCATTTTTTGCTATTCAAGAGAGAGTGCCCAAGGTTGTCTTATGCAGCCAAAAAGGTTATATTGAAAGTCAGTCACTGGTACCTGGATGAGTGTGAAACCTACATTAGGGTTTTCAGTGCCACATGAGTACCACATTTTCTACCTATATATGTCCCTGACTGACTGGTACTAGGGGAAATATGTTACCAAACTATGTTGCAGGGCTACAATGCCTCTCTGGTGAAGGATAAGAAGCGGGCATTCATACCCTATGGGTTCCATATCGGCTTCTACCAAGTTAAAGATACTGCGCAGGCCAAGCAGGAGGGATTAAGTCAATTGGAATTTTAGTTCTAGACAAAATGTTTTTGTAAGCACGATCCCAAGGGTCTGGTCTCAAAACATGCATCACAAGTTTTCTCCTGTTGGCCTTATGCTCACGACCAGTTTGAGGATGAAATTTTCATTGAAAATGCTCAAGACTGGGATGAGGTGGTGGAAAGAATGGCTAACCCCAAAATATCGAAGTTCAGGGCCATGAGTTGGGAAGAGTAAGTGACATACTTAGATGAAAGAGCGCAAAGAGTGGAAGAAATTCTCAGGATCAGGGAAGGAATGGTAACATTCGAATTGGCCGAAACGATGGAAGCTCCCCAGGAAGCCCCTGTATAGAAATGGAATTTTCTCGAAACTCTAGGTGCAAGGGGAAGAGGGAAACTTTTGCTCCAACATGCTTAGAAAGTGATAGATATGGCATCGAATAATCCATCCCTCTTATCAAGCGTTCCAACCAATAACCTAGAAAAGAGCCCAGCAAAGGTAGATGGCTCCAAGCTCATAGATCCTAGTAACATCAATGGGTTAGATGACCCTGAATCCACATTGCCTTCAGTTGATTCACTGATAAGCGTGAAAATTCAATCAGAGCCAGGCTGGGTTTGAATCGAAACAAGTGCGCCTAACCCTCTGACCGATTTGATAGATATATACAGTGATGATGAGAGTCGGGAGGCATCTCAGGAAACCTCTGTGCATGTAGAAGAAGAAAAGGGAGACGAGGAAAAAACACCTCTTGTTCTTGATGTTTAGAGTCAAGAGGACACACGAGAAGGAAAAGGAGCCGAAAGAAGCCTAGACACAGAAATGCCCGATGTGCCGGAAACCCGAGAAGGTAGCCCCAAGGACAAGTCAGAATTGGACAAGTAAAAATAAAGATCCCCACAGAAGGACGTCGGTGATGCCACGGCTGGAATACAAGCAAGTATTGAGCTAGCTCCCAAAAAATATATTCCATTTGAAACTCAGGTCCCCAATAAACAATGGGAAGAGCCTAGGCCTTCAGAGGGAAACAAGGAGGTTCAAGAGTCTAATATTGAAAAAATATATACCATCGACAGCCTGGGAAACATGCTCACATGGGGCGACCAATAAATACCAGAGCCGATAGACGAGGTAGCAGACATCTATGCAATCTCCTATGATCAAAAGAAGAAGGCCATAGTGAAAAGGATTGCTAAGAAGAGAAAGATTGTTGTGGACCGTTCCATTTTGGTTACCACAGAGGAAAAATTAATTGACACAGCAGATGCTCGCACGTCTGAACTGATAGGCATGGGAAGATCCCTCTCTGATGATGCCCAGGATAGAGTCAGGAGGGATGAAAAAGAACTAGTTGGTACTCTGAAGGAATTGGAACACTTGTGCCATATTGTTGAGTATTACAAAGGCGCCACAAAGACTACGAAATATTTGAAGAATGAGTTTTTAGGAGTTTACAACGAGTACAATAAAGAAAGAAACCTGTTAACCAAAAATATAATTTAATTCCAGGAGGACACTCTCATGGCCCTCATAGCATGCAAGGAGATGGAACGATGGCATGAAAGAGCGCAGCAAGAAGTGGAAAGGCTTGAATACATTGAGGCAGTCCAACAGGGTCGAGAAAAGGAAGGACATGGAATTCGGTTGTTAAGTAAAAGTAGTCGCGACCGCATAAAGAGATCCGTGGAATACTAGACTAAGATGTCTTTGGACCCACATTGAGAGATCCAAGAACAATTTGCCAAGTGCCAGAAGCACTGGGATAAAATTAATAAAGTAATGAAAGATATCAAGCTCCCCGAGATCGGCAACCCCAGTGAGTATATCAACATAAGAGACGTGCTTAGGATGATGTATGCTGAACAAGACTCCCTATGGGTCGAAGAGTGCGCGAAGGTAGCCGAATATATATGCGGCCCCAATGGAACAACACAGGTTCTTGTGGGCCCATACTTGTGAAGAACTCTTTATCAGATGGTCCGGTTACGAAAGAATCCACCCTTTTCAAGAAACAACTCGGGTGGACTGTTGAAAAACTGTCAGATGATGACGCCACGTGGTGATTTTTTATTAGCTAAAATTGTATTTTTCCTTTAATTATTGTTAAGAATTTATATTATAAATAGGAACATCGACCGATGGTTTAAGGGTCAATGGTTTGTTGCAAGAAATCTTTTCTTTCTAGTTGTTAAGAATTATTTTGGAGCTACTATGAATTAAGAAGCCCTTTAGGACCAGAGACGAAGTTGTTTTCATCATATGCATGTGTAATTGAGCTTGGAGAAGAACTATTTCCTATTCGGTTCATGAGAATATGTAACAAGTAAGAGCTATCAAATATATTTTCAAGTTATCTGGTGCAATTGCTTTGCTATTCTCTTCTCCAATGATGGAAATGATGAATCATTGTGTGGATATATGATGAAGGATTATGGTAGATGAATTGTTTTTCTTGCTATTGATCTTATCATATATGTGTTTTCTTCTGATAATTAGTATTCTCAAACAGTAATTGGATGCTCACATGGTTAACGTATTATTACTAGGCCCGTGGTATAGGATTATCGTTTACATGTTTGAGCAGCGGGTTATCCCAAGCTTAGCCTCTTCCGCAGTAGTTAAATTTTCTCTCATCTTGTTTCTTGGATAGTTTAGGTTAAAATCTCAGTGAGCGATTGAGTGCTCACACGATTAATGTATTATTACTAGGCCTATGGTAAAAGATTGCTTTCTGCATGCTGGAGTGAGGTATATCCCGAGCCCGGCCTTTCCTAGTCATTAAACTTCCTCTTCGTTGTCTGGTCAAGTTGGTTTATACTGGTTTTTCCTCACGTTTATCCTAACTAAAGAGAAGATACCAAGAGAGAAATTCCCAACTGAAGGAGATGCCTTCACAAGAAAACATAAATCCCATCGATTAAATTGTCTAGATCACAAGATCTGGAGAATCATTCCAATCACAAATGCTGCATAGTCTAATTGGGCCTCGGTGGCGAGTTTGGTTCCTACTATTGAAGAAGGGATTTAAGGCCTATCAACATAATTGGTGCTAGAAGGAGGGCCTGAGAATGAATGGCTGAATATGTAAGTTATATGATATTTCCAACAACTTATAGATTAGTAATGACCCACATGCATGGCTAGTCATCCAACAGATAGCCCACCTTTACCGAGTACTCCCGAAGCAAATAACTCACCCCACTTCGAGGAAGGATATATTCACCCTGAAATACCTTACGCCCTCCCTCACGAGGAAGTAAATCAGTTTAGAAGGATTACCAGAGCCTACGCCTGGCAAATCGGCGTGTTTCTCTTCACCCCAATCCTTCCTCGAAAGAAACAACAAATCATACTAGTGGTCAACACTCTTGACGAGGTTTTTGTACACTCCATTGAAGACTTAATAGATTTCACCATCATCGAAATACAAGAACCTCTCGACCTTATACCCGAGACGCCAGTCGACGACATCTCCGAACCTAACGATCTTTCGGAAGAGGAAGAGCCTAACTCTGACTCCGAATATATGGAAGAGAACAATGGTCATGAGGAGGAGAGAGAAGTTCCATTTCAATACAACCAACCTTGGTTGGTCGGGGACACTATGGTCATCCTTGGACGAGTACACAATCTCCCTCAACACTCAAAAAAGTTGCTCCCCAAGTATGATCTTGAAATCTCAGTATTGCCTGAAGATCATATCAAGAATGTTAGGGTCCTAACCCGCACATAGGTAGATCAATATATTCGGATGTAATAAATTTCAATATTAATAAGGCCTTTCAATAAAGTAGAATAAGGCAGATGTAAGAAGACCTAATAGAAGCTTCCACTTCTAGAAGGATCTTCCTCTAGATGCTTCTCTTGATAGACATATTTAGTATAAATAAGGGTCGAGGGTATGCAAACCCTAGCTTAGAGATTATTGTAATAGAGTGTTTCTCGATTGGAGGTTTCCCCCTCGCAGAGGCCTGTGGAAATTGCTTTTTGAATCAAAGTGCTATTTCTGTTGTTGTTCTTATATCATTTCTGTGTTATTGTGGAGATTATGATGGATATATTACTGTTATTCTGCCATTTCTAGCATTTTATTTATGTTCTGCATATTTATTATATCTGGTATCTTGCAAGTGGTATCAAAGCACTTTCTTTGGTAGAATTGTGGGAATTTTTTTTTAGGGTAAAGACATATTTCGACGTATTTAAGCCATAGATATATGTCATTACGTGCATAAACCCACGGTTGAGGGATTCATACACGCAGGAAATACAAGTGGTTCTTAAGCGCACATCTGTTGTCCACCCTTGTAACCTCTGTTGGTACCCCTTCGAGTGGTAGTGCATCACACAACACTTGTGTATGGATTGACCTATATTTCCTGAAGCCCTCTTTAGATAAACCTATCGGTCACTGGACTGCTATAGTGTCACCGAGAACAACACTCGGGAAGATACTCTCTAGTACCTGGGTAGTCGAGTAGTACGGCTAAGGGTATGGTCTATCCTCCTTAGTTAGTGCCCTAAGATATTGGGCCGAGTACTCTTGTTGGACCACCTGCGTATATCAAGAGCTGTAACCTTGAGGACTGTTGGACCCTGCACGTATATCAAAGAGCTATAGCACAGGGCAAACCCTTCTCTGTAGAACCCTTGAATACCTAACCTGTGGGGCACATAAACATAAAAAAATTAAAACAGACTAGATCTATTGTCGCGCAACTGTGTTCAGGTTTCCAAGTAAATCCACATCTCTTTCTGGTTAAGCATTTAGGGATTTCATCACTGCAGTATTCTTCAAACCAGAGTATAACTCCGTAGGTGAAAAAAAAAAGTTTGGAAATTGTTTAACCATTATTTGAGACCTATTCCATTGGATTCATCTCTCCGTCCTCATCACATTCATCCATATCATTTTTCGGAAAAAAATTTGACCCCGCCTACCCCTTTTCAGTTCACCCATCGTCATGGCCCATACCTGTAGCGAAGACTTGGAATCTCGCTTCAACACCATGCAATCTAGTTTCCTTGAAACCCAAAAAGAAGCGAAACAACTTAGTGCTACTATTGCCTCCATCGATTTGTCCATCCATGTTACCATAAATACAACCATGCAGTCCTCAATGGAGGAAGTCAAACAAGAACTGACCACCCAGCTTGAATCTGTCTTTGCATCACTCTATACCAAATTGAAGATCCCTATAGATGACCATTTCTCTGAAGCACCTCCAAAGAATGAAGGTGAAACCTCCTCCCATTCCCATACCTTTCAGTCCCATCACTTTCAACGTGACATACGCCTTCCGTGGGTGGATGTGACCAAATTTGATGGCTTGGACCCCACTGGTTGGGTAACCCAAATGGAACATTATTTCTCTTTATACAACATTACATATGACTTGGACAAACTCCAGTATGGTGTTCTCCGTCTAGATCAAGAACGTTGGCAATGGTGGCAATGGAGAAAAACTTCCCGTCAAGGGTATATTGCTTGGACCCAATTTGTGACTGAGCTTTATGAATGATTTGACACGGACATCAACCATTTGGGCCGTTTGACAAAGTTGAAAAAATCCATAACATTAGAATACTTCATAGATGACTTTGAGCACCTAGCTTTTCGAATAGAGGGCATGACTGATGCTTTCTTTCGAGAGTGATTTATCAGTGGCCTCAAGGAGGAGATTCAGGCCCATGTCCTCATGGCTCGCCCCTCGACTTGGGTGGAGGCTACTAAAATATGTAAAGAAGCACAACAGGTTGTATCATCTCAAAGACGAAAACCCTCCTTTATCCCTCGCCTTAAAACCATTAGTCCCACTACTCCCTTCGCCCCATTAAAAATCCAAAAAATGACCAGGGATGAAATGGATGAATGCCAACTCAAAGGCCTTTGTTATAATTGTGATGACAAATATTTCCCATGCCACAAGTGTAAGGAACAAAAGTTTTTTATGGCCATCTTCGAGGATATTTTAGAAGAGGATGTTGAAACTCCCCTTATGTCTGAGTCACCTGAAATCACTAACATAACCCCCCCCCTCAGACCCTTTCGAAGTAGAACCTGTCATTTCCCTCAATGCTCTCATTGGATTTTCCAGTCCCCAAACCGTCAAGTTAATCAGTTACATCAAGCATCAGAAGGTCATCATTCTGGTTGATAGTGTAAGTACCCATAATTTTATTCATCGTCACATTGCCCAAGAAACTCATTGCTACATCCATACTGTCAACAATTTCCAAATCATGATTGCCAATGGTGGTTCCATGAAATGTGGAGGGCACTATGAAAATGTGTGTCTTCAAATCGGTGACTACCACCTAAAATCACATATGTTTTCTATTGACATGGGTGGTTGTGACATTGTGTTGGGTGCATACTGGTTAAGAACTTTGGGTCCCATTCTCATGGATTTTAGGGCATTAACCATGCAATTCGACCAAGAAGGCCACCAATATAAATTCCAAGGCATCACTGTTGGTTCAACTGAGGTCATTAGTTCCCATTGCATGGAAAAGATGCTCAAAAAAGGTCATTCTGGTGTCATTGTCCAACTCCATGCCATTCAAGAAACAGAGACACCCCCAGTGCCGCATGACCTCCAAGCTCTCCTTTCTAAACATCAAATGGTATTTTCCACTCCCCAAGGCCTCCCTCCTTCCCGCAATGTTCATGATCATTCCATTCCCCTTGTATCCGGAAGCCTTCCTCCCAATATATGTTCATATCTCCACCCCTTTTCACAAAAAAATGAAATTGGAAAATGATCCAGGAACTCCTTAATGCAGGCAT
Organism: Picea sitchensis; assembly: GCA_010110895.2. NCBI lineage: Eukaryota > Viridiplantae > Streptophyta > Pinopsida > Pinales > Pinaceae > Picea > Picea sitchensis. The sequence goes on from SNQJ01S0025506.1 coordinate 56,437, forward strand.
TATCTGCCCTAGTACGAGCCCTTACTCTTCTCCTGTAGTCATGGTCCTGAAGAAAGGAGGTTCTTGGAGAATTTTTCCCGACTTCCGTGCCCTAAAAAAACTGACCATTAAAGACAAATTTCCCATTCCTGTCATTGTTGACCTCTTGGATGAATTGAGTGGGGCCCAATTCTTTACTAAACTTGATCTTCGCTCGGGCTATCACCAGATATGTATGAAAGAGGTAGACATTCCCAAGACGAACTTTCGCACTCATGAGGGCCACTATGAGTTTTTTGTCATGCCCTTTGGCTTGTGTAATACCCCCTCCACCTTCCAAAGCCTCATGAATCATGTCTTCCATCCCTTTCTCCGTCATTTTGTCTTAGTTTTCTTTGATGCTATTCTCATCTATAGAAAAACATGAACAAACCATCTTACTCATGTGGATCAAGTTCTCCATCTCCTCTCCCAGCACCAACTTTTCCTAAAACAGTCTAAATGTGTTTTTGGTGCCTCAAAAGTAGAATACTTGGGTCATCTGGTTGGCAAGGATGGCATCAGGGTGGATCTGAAAAAGATTGAAGCTATGTAATATCGGCCGCACCCAAAGACTCTCAAAAGCTTGCGTGGATTTCTGGGCTTAACAGGGTATTATCGCAAGTTTGTTAAGAACTATGGAAAGATTGCAAAACCTCTCACTACTCTCCTAAAAAAGAACTCTTTCACTTGGACTCCAGCCACTACTCAAGATTTTCAAACCTTGAAGATGGCCATGTGCACCACTCCGGTTCTGGCCCTTCCTGATTTCAAAAAGACCTTTGTGTTGGAATGCAATGCCTCAGGGAAAGGAATTGGCATTGTCCTTATGCAAGAGGGTCAACCTTTGGCCTTCACCAACAAGAAACTGTTTGAAAGGAATCTAGGCAAACCCATTTATGAAAGGGAAATGTTGGCTATTCTTCGTGTCGTTGATCTATGGTGCCCTTATCTCTTGGGGAAACGCTTCCAAATCAAGACCGACCATCAAAGCCTCAAGTAATTTCTTGAACAACACATTTCCTCCCAGGAGAAAAAAAAATGGGTGACTAAGCTCTTTGGTTATGATTATGAGATCATTTACAAGAAGGGAAAAGACAATGTAGTGGCGGATGCACTGTCCCGAAAATATGAAGAAGAAGGATCCCTTTTTTCTCTTT